>JASCQX010000029.1:8223936-8236551 GCA_030264415.1 Sardinella fimbriata
AACCATATTATAAAATAATAAATACCGCCCCCCCCCCCCCCCCCCCCTCCTTAAAAAAAAAACTCCTCGGATCTACACGATTCACGTAAGTCGCCCTTTTTTACTTCAAAACGGCGAATTTCGCCGAAAGGTGAGGGATTTTCATGCCTGCAAAGTACAAATTAATGGCTTTTCAACAATACCAAGGTGCTCTCCGAGAACACCTTTTTTGCACCTTAAAACAAAGACCAAGATAAAAAGTACTGGTACAGCTTTTCTCCGACCATTCTTGGAGCAAAATATGACTTTAAACTGTTTATGTTCTCTGCACTGTATCCAACACAGAACAAAAACACTCTGCGCAGTATACTCCAAAGGTGCTTCAACATCCAAATCCTAAAACTACACTATACTTTAAGTTCCCAGTCACAGGAACTATCGACAGGATTAGCCCTGTACACGCCATCACCGAATGATCAGGTATGATGACAGAAGGCAGATCATTTCCTGGCCCTGCTCAGTGCCAGGGGGGCAGATTTGGATTTCCATGACTGCCCCGAGGGGCTGCCAGCCAAAGTGGACATGTGGACCCTGGCCTGATGCTGCCAGCCTGACAGGCAGTGTTTGTCACCGAGTGGACTTGACCTGCATGACCAACTCGACTGAGCCCAGGCCGGCCCATACCTGCCTCATGCGTTTGATCAGAGGGAACCTGAAGCTTTAAATCCTGGATTTAGGTGAACCATGTGACGCCTGCAGTCGGAGCCGGAGCGGGAGAAAGAGCAAGAGCAAGATCAGCAGCAGCAGCAGCTTGGCATCTTTTTTTAAGTCCTGGCAACGACGACTACTTTACGCATGCTGCCGAGCCGTGTTGAGCCACACTGTGGTTTCTCGTCCGAAGCCAAAGCCATTTAGCAGAGTTGTCTTAAATCAACTTCACAGCTGCGCCCTCCTGGCTGTCTGGCCACGGGACAAAAGGTGGCTGGGGGGGGTGGAGGGGACGAAAGGCGGGCAGCACAACAGCACAAGGCATTTTTCTCCGCAGTCCCACTCCGCAGTTGCTTTTACAACTCGAGCCTTACGAACGGGAGCAGGCTCTGCAGTCCTCCTCATTAGGTTCAGCAATTGGGCAGAATAAAAATTCACGGGCTGGGGTGAGCTCGGCTTGCAATGCAGTCAAATGTCCTGCCTGCATTGTTTACGCTTCCTAGCCGCAAAAGGACGGCAGCGCATAGAAACGGGGACACAGGATTGGCTGGCGGTGTTCTACGGGCACGTGCCGCTGTAGACAACACCAGTGGCGGTGCAGGTGCTGTGTAGTGCAGCGGCCATGCAAATAAGCTTCCGAGGAGCTCTGCTGCTCGTCTAAAAATAGCTTCATCAGATCCAGCGACTCCAGCTGGACCTTGATCACGGCCACAGATGTATGAAAAAGTGCTTTCAAAAACAATGCAGTTCTAGAAACGTGCATGTTTCTCAAAACACAGCGAGATGCTACTGTATGACTCAATGTTATGCGTGTCTGTGACTCATGTTCCAGCAGTCCATCGAGGAAGAACATGCTTGGAACAAAACTGACTCATTTAAGACAAAAATGCCAAACAAAAAGCCAAATCAAAAAGTAGAACCTGGGCAGAAAAAGACCAGGATAATAAAGCAATGGATATTTCAAAGTTTAAAGCTCATTTCATTTTTAAGCAATATAATGGGGTTGAAAATGAGAGAATGATTATGAGCAAAACGAGTAAAATAAAAGTTGCGTCAGACATGTCTAACACTATATTGTTGCACGTGTATAATTCTGTACGTCTGCATTTTGTATATAAACCACGGATTTTACAGGCCACCAACAGCTAGTATGGACTGATGGATGTAGAATGTCCCAAACAGACCTGTGGTGTTTGTAGTCGCCTACATCATCTGCCCACCAAGCGCTAGCTTTACTTTAACAAACTAAAAGGAATGGCCATTATGGGCACATTTGGGTGTTGAGAGCAACAGGTTGAATTTAGAGGGTACTTACGTTCAATCTTCTTCTTCAGACGCGGACATACGGCGAACCAGACGATGAGAGCCGTCAGGATGGCACAGCCAATGGAGATGAGAAGCACGCCCCACCATGGCACCTTGTCAAAGCCCAGCACTGTGGACCCAGCGGCCAGATGACAGGAGAAAGGGATGAAGAGGGGGGAAGGGAAGGGCAGGGAGGGAGAGAGAGAGAGAGAGAGGAAAAAAAGAGGTGGTTTTGAGACAAGATGGCAGCAGGCGCTACCATTCCCTTACCCCAGTCCAGACAGAAACAGACAGACAGACAGACAGACAGAGACACAAACACACACAGAAGGGCAAGCACAAACAAAAACAAGGGAGTGCAAACAGGGGGAAGTGGAGGACATCTGGAGCTTTGGCTATTATTAGTCAAACTGGTCTACTAGATTGAAAGTGGTGCAGACGTGGTCAGCTCAGGACCTGACATCATACTGGCTAGACCACAGTAAGGAAAAGGGTGGGGAAAAAAAAAAGGCAGCAGGAAGGAAAAAAAAGAAAAAAAAAGAAAAACCAAAACCAAAAAAAGGGGGAAAAAGGTCATGTCATTCAGCCGTATGCTACAGGGAGGGTAGTGTGGGCCTCTCCGAAACTGTTGATCCAGAAACCAAAGCACTGTATAACCAGTGAGGTAGAAGCCTTGTGTGTTAGGAAAAAGCAACACTCTAGCGTTACATCAACTCTTTCCTTACTGGTGAGAAACCTCCCAAGGAGGGACAGAGAAGGGCTGAAACTGCAGTCTGGCCTTTACCAAGCCACAGTGGGAATGAAGTGGGGGTGCACAGCAAGTAGGAAAGAGGGGTGTGTGTGTGTGTGTGTGTGTGTGTGAGTGTGTGTGTGTGTGTGTGTGTGTGTGGGGGTTGGTGGCAGCATGAGAGTGAGGAATGCCCCATTCGTATGCAGTATGTACGGCATACGTCTCATCCGGGCTCTTGCGTAACAGCACCCTGTGGGCTGGTGCAAGGTTGGGGGCAGCGCAAACAACGTGGCGAGAGAAATGTCGCAGTGACCTGACCGGCCCGCACTCGTCTCCCGTGCTGGACATTCCCCACTGCACACGGTCACAGAGGACCTTAAAAGGCGATTCAGCATGGCAGAACACTCCCTCCTTCCTCCTACAACACCATCTCCGAGGAAAAAAAAAAAAGAAAAAGAGAACACAAAAGACTAAAAGGACAGAAAGGAAAGAAAATGCTGTAGGAAGAACCGCACTGGCAGAGGAGAGGCGGTGGAGTGTGTGCCAAGGCTGCGGTGGTGGCGATGGGGAGCGAGGATGTGACCAGCATGCTGAGAATGGATGAGGGGGCGGCTCGGCCAGATGGCAGCCATTACATACACACTCGCTCTCCAGACCACACACACCAGACCCCACCTTCTCCATACGTAAATCTAGCAGTAAAGCAGGCAAATGTTGTAAAGTAAGGGGTGTCTACTAAATGCTACACGACTAGGCACACGGCTGGACAACCTAAAAAGAAGGGGGAAAAAAGAGAAAAAATAGGGCAAAAAGAGGGTTGGGGTTTGTGAAGAGTGAAAATAATAATTAAAAACAAAACAAACAAACAAAAAACCCTGTCAGCACCAAAAGGATACACAAGCGCCTGCCTGTGTCTCTCTGTGTGTGTGTGTGTGTGTGTGTGAGAGTGTGAGAGAGTGAGTGAGTATGTGTGGGCACGCGAGAGAGTGATATTTGCTGAAGGGCATAGTGTGCCGGGCCCCGTCTAGCTCCCTCTCCCTCCCCTCCAGCGTTGATTCACACACAGGCCTCCTCACATGCCCTTGCAGCAGACTGCGGTAAGACAGCAGGCAAGGGAAAAAGTGTATACTGCTGTTACGCAACTCCAAATCATCAGTCAAGAGGAGCCCCCACAGGGAAGAGCAGGGGAGAGTGTCAACGACTCACAGAGAGAGGGGAGGATTGGAAGGTACATGCATGAGGCAACTGATAGAAAGATGAGAAAGTGATGGTAAAAAGAGAGGGCATAGCTGAACACTTAGAGGCTGAGAGAGAGAGAGAGAAAGAAAGAGAACAGCTGAGCTTTTCCCTTTCACCCCATCGGAGAGTCATGGGGACAGTGTGAGACAGGTGCTCCCAAGGGAGGGCTGAGACTCTGGTGTCCTAAAAGAGCCCTGTGGCTAAAATAAGCCTGATCGACTTCCGAGTCCATTTGTTCAGAGGGGTGCTGATGGCAAGTGGGAGGGGTAGGGTGGGGTGAGGTGAATGTGAATGTATATGCTAAGGACATTTCGGTTTGGTTCACAACATATAAAAACAGTCAAACAAACAGCAAAAAAAATGAAAAACTTGTGGATTAAGGCTGGCTGGCTAGACTCCTGGGGCATACAAAGAAAAACAAGAACTCCCACACTCACACCAGAGCTGGCAAGGCCACTCGTGCGTGCGGACATGCCGTGTTTGGTATGGATACGGGCGTGGCGCCGTACCCACTTCCTCTCGCGCCAGCGTGGCTGTTCCATTGGCCCACAATACAAAAGCAACAAGATGGGTGTGTGAAGGGGCTTTGGTTGTTTTTTTCCGTCAGGAAGGGATCATCCCGCGTGCCTGTGGCATAGCTATGACGGGTCTCTGACTCAGCGTGGGGTGGGCGAGGCGTGGCAGAGCGCGACTCTCGCTATGTGCATTTTGCCCCCCCTCCCCTTCCATTCTTTTCTCTCTTTCATGGAGTCAATCTGTCATTTCCATCTGGAAATTTTCCATTGTGGACTTCCTGTGCTGGCTGTCTGCTATGTTTGCACTAGTGGGTCACCAGGCAATAACCGGCTTTGGAGGGGGGGGATCTGAGACTAATGACAAAGGCTGACAAACCTAGAACCATTGAGCACCATAAACTACTTTTAAAAGGACATTTGTTTACTTCCCTGTTTAAAGGATGAGCAGAAAGGGCCACAATGTTCTAGCCAATTCAAGTGCCACACACACCCATCCACGGGTTACTTATTGCCGAAGACTTAGTTTGGCATGAGCTGCCGCATTATTGCTAACTATGGTCTTAAGCCAATACATCTCCTTATCTTATCATGCTCTTCCTTACTGCTATCTTAACAGGCCGTATATAAAAAAAAAAAAAAAAAAAAAATCACAACTCTACTTCCCATACACAAAAGAAACATGGTCATGTGGATCGTCATTTGTACTTCCACACAGCGCCAGCAGTTTGTTTTTGATCCCCTGGCAACCAATACCCCCCAAAGTCTGTTTTCCAAAGAGGAATCAGACCAGAAAATTTGCATTCCAGCACACAGACAATAACTAGGGGTAGGTTGGGGGGGGGGGGGGGCTGACGGCGGGTGCGTAGTGTGGATAGTTAGAGGGGGAAGGCCGTCAACCTCTTGAATACCATAAGCTCTCTATGACTGAGGCAGCCACATGGAAATCTACTGACTGCTGTCCAAGACTGTGAAAGTCAATTTGCGGCACAAAAATCGAAAAACAACGTACATCTCTTTCGTGGGACAGACTGCGTGGGCTTTTTAGGGGAGGTAGGGTGGGGGCAGAGTGTCTGTCCATCCGCCATGTCAAAGCGCTGACACCAGTTTGTAGCGATAAAGGGAAATGTGACTCCGGCTTTTCTGTGGCTTGCACAGGCTGGGGTGTAATGGGCGCGTTTGTGGGGGGTGTGGTAGGCTGGGGAGGTAGTAGCAGAAGCTTCCAGGCACGCTAGTGGCGAACACTGAATGACTGTTAGGTAGCTCTGGGCTGTGCTATACTTGGGGGGTGGGGGGGTGAGTGTGTGACACAGGGCCACATGATTTACAAGCCGTTGAGTGTCCCTGAGCTGGCTGAATCCAGTGTGTCTGTGCGTGCGCGCGCGTGTGTGTGTGTACTGAAGAGACAGAGTTATGTGTAATAGCACGGAGCTGGTACGGACTTTAACATGTCAATCCTGCAGAGACGTGTTCACACCCACAGTGCGCCCTGCAGGCCTGCCTGCTGTGCCACAGGGCCTTACTGGGTTAACTGTAAGCAGGAATGTGACACAGGATCCCTGTTCTTCCACATGCGCCTGTTAAGATAAAACTAGAACAACGAGTCCTAAACTACAGATGGAAGGTGGGGGGTGGGGCAGGGGGCGGGGGTACCCCCCTCCCCCCCCTTTTTTTTTTTACAAATCCCACCTCTTCTCACCACTGGCTTCCACTCCTAACTAGCTCAAGACACACAGCCTCAGTTTTATAAGCATCAAAAAGGGAGTGGGAGGGACGCTATGGCAAGATACTTGAGGTCAACCAACGGAGTTTTACAAAAAACAAACAAGCGAACCTGAGATATACAACCCCGTAAACCAATCTACGTTTGTTTCTAAAGGAGGATAAAGAAAAGAAAAGAAAAAATTACATAACCAGAGGGGGTAGTTGGCCTATACCTGAATGAACTGGTTAGGTTGGGAAGCTAAAAGTACTCCTTTGGATTTAGAGATAGTAATCTGGTAGCACCTGACTCGGGGTGGGAGGGGAGCAGCACCTTAAGAGAGGCCAAAGATCAGGATAATCCTCCTTTTAATCTCATTCTGCCACTAGCAGCAATGTGGGTCTCAGACAGTGTGCATGCATGTTTGTGTGCGTCATGACGAGCATCACTTGTCTGCATATATGCATGTAAGAACAAATCTGTATGTGTGCAAGTGTGTGTGTGTGTGTGTGTGTGTGGTGTGTATGTGTGTGTGTGGTGTGTATGTATGTGTTAGGGTTTAGGATTGAAGACAGAGTCTGGTATAGTTTTTATGGGTGTTCTCTGGTTATCGTCTGTTTGTGAGTGGTACTTACATTTCACTCTTTATGGTCTGTGTTAGAGTGTTAAAAATGTTTGCGGCTTTACCCTCAGGAACAAAACCCTTTACAGTTACAAGGAATATTTTACAGGAATTTTCCGCCTCCCAACTTGCGTCAAAAGGATAGGTCAGGAAAAAGGCAGATCACAATAGGATAAGACTACAGGGGTGGGTCAAACAACTAAAAAACAAGTATGAACTTGACTATGACTGGGGCACGAGATAAGGATGACAGGAATTTATTCCATGATGGCCTAATTACTGGCAGCTTTGTTACAACACCGCTGTGGCAAACTGCTCTGGATTGAGGCGCTATAAAAAAAAAAAAAAAAAAATTCAGACACGTTCCAGAACAAAAGGTGAAGTCAACAAAGGCAGCCGGTCCAAAGTCTGGGGCAGACAACGTCTGTTCAGAAAAGGGATAATTAAATTTGGGCACCAAGGGCCAAATCTCCTACATGTCTACTTGCTGAGCAGCTTTGAAAAGTCTTCCCCTCAAATATAAAAATCTCGTGACTGGCTCTGTCTAGTTCCGGTTCATATCACGTAAACAGAACTAACTTCACCAGTAAATACATTTTCCACCAACTATTGGCTTAAAAAAAAGCCCAAAGGCCATTTTATATAGACCGGTTTGATCCAGCTGCACAACTATTCCAAATCCTCATTTGTTCCAGAGGGCCTATGTGCCTGTGCCATGCATGCGTATGAGTGTGCAAAGTTGGAGGTGTATGAAAATGTAAGTATTTGTGTGTTTGTGCGCACGCGCTCAAAGAGTGCGTATCTGGTCATACTCTGGCCTGTAGCCTTCACTTAATGGCCAGGGCCAAGAGACTCCGTGAATTGTTGATCCCTGTAGGTAGAAGAACAAAAAAGGAGCAAAAATTGCTCATTTAAAAGGGGTTCAAAATGTGGATTGATAAAGAAAAAAAAAGGAAAAACAAAACAAAAAAAACATTTGAGCACACGCACACAAAAAAAATGTCTTACTTTTTTCACCCACAAAATTACCATGACTAGGGTAGATGACTTGTTTGACAAAACTGACAACCTCATTTCATTTCCCTCCCCTTTTTCAATCATTTTCTCCAGTGCTGGACAAGGACCGAGAGTGAGGTAGGTTCAAAACAGTTAGGGAGATGGAAGAGACAGACAGAGAGAGAGAAACCACAGTGCAAAGTCCACCGTCATCATTATCAGCATCAAAATCATGACCCATCATCTCTCACTAGAGCTCCAGTCTTAGTCCATTGTCCAGTCCTCCCAAGCACCTACTGCTTTAACTGGGGCTGCCCTGAATGCTGTGAACACACTGAGGTGAGGTGGGGTGGAGGGGGTTGAGTTGGATTCAGGGAGGTGGCAGCTTGTTTAACACAGAGAGAGGCTGACAGACATGCAAGAACGGGGGGGTGGTGGGGTGGGACACAGACATGATGCACAAAAACAGTTGCGATACTCACTCGGTGCTCCTGTGAACATGATGGAGAACAGGTTGATCCCCATGGTGATTGCGTAGAACACAGGCAGAGCCTTCAGGCCATTAGGCACTGGATCTTTCTGTGGGGAAGGAAGCGATTCAAAGGGATGAAGATTACCATCAGTACAAGCCAGAGACCAGGGTGACTGGTCAAGTGACTAGAGGGGAGATGAAAGTCACGGGAAACAAGTGAATAAGTAACACAGGCGGACAATATTATAGCAGATTACATTTAGCAGTAATGCCACTTGATACTAGAAAACCTGTGGGGAGCTTTGCTGCAAACAACAAAAAAGTACAAGAAATGAACAATGAACCTTTCACAGTGGAAAATAAATAAATAAAGAGAGGAAACACAGTCAGAATTTCTCTAACACTGCCTTTAAGGAACTTTCTTACATAGGACTATAACGGCAGGTATCTTACAACAAGCCTAATGTGATTTCCTGTGTCCATTAGCTCATTTAAAAACTCATGTTCCGGGTTTCCCCAATGAAGGAACTTACCTTGTGCAGAATGAACATGCGGACAAAGTAGAACAGAACACCAGACATGATACCAGAGAGAAGTGGTGAGAGAAACCAGGAGGCAACTGTATAGACACAGAGGAAATGTAGAGATTCATTAACAATGTTACTATAGTAGATCATAATACTATTACTCCATATTCGCATTTCAAGCCATCAGTGCAACATGAAGATTTTCCCCACAACAAACGCACAAAACTTTCCCACATGGTCTACTCACTAAGCATTTCAGTATTCATAGGCATACTCTGAAAATGAACACACAAAGCATTTCACAATGTGACGCTGACTCACCAATTCGCAGAAGCTGAATCCATCTGACCCCTTCCTGACCTTTGGCAACCAAAGTGAAGCCGATAGTCGCACCCACAATGCAATGGGTTCCAGAGATGGGCAGCTTGAGGAATGAGGCCAACAGCTGCCACACTGCCGAACCTAAAAGGACGATGACAGAAAGGGCAAATATCAACACTACATGAATCTCATATTAGAAGCTTAGCTCTTCAGCTCACATACTTCTAGAATGTATTAGAAAACATAACCCAGCATTAACAGCCTTAAAAGCATCAACTCCAAGACTACACGGTACAGTCTGTGATTAGCAGACGTTGTATGAATAGTGGACATGTACAGTAATAGAAAAATACACTGGTAAGCCACTTTATGCAACATATATGTATAAAAGATTTTTTTTCTGAAACAAAACCATGCAACCATTTCTTTGAGAGTCAATAAATTATTCAACACACAAGTTTTCTTACCAAACATGGAGCTGACAGATCCAGCCATGAGTACGTGTTCGGAGCCGTTGTACATGTTCACGTCAATGATGCCTTTGCGGATTGTCTCACTGACCTTCGCTCCTAGTAGCACCGAACCAAGGGTCTCGAACACTGTGGCCAGGATGCAGGCCTGCCTCAAAGTCACAACCCCTGACCCCACGGCTGTTCCAAAGGAGTTGGCCACGTCATTGGCACCCACCGAGAAGGCGAGGATGAAGGCAATGATGAAGCCCACTATCAGCAGCCAGAGGTAGCTCTCCAGGCCTGTTTGACTGGCTATTGCCATGCTCACCAAAGCGACTGTGGTGATAGTTGGCGAAACCATTGTGCAATGTTGTTCTTTTTCTCCTTCAAGATACAGGTATGACTTTAGACTTCACAATCTTACAGGGAATGTCTACCAAAATCTGGTAAGCAATTTTTTATTTTTTTTTTAGCAGCACAATGGAATAATTTAGGATTGAGGTACTAGTGTTATAAGTGACAAGATCTTGCTTTAGCCCCCAAACCAACCTACACCCTTTCGCTAATAGTGCTCAGAAACTGCAAGTAGAAACTGACTTGCTCTTCTAGGAACAGCGACAAGTTAAAGGGAACGAGGTGGAGAGTGGGTGGAGCTATTGCTATCCTCTCAGGAGACTAGTTTTGCTACAATTCGTCTGGCTTTGGTGAATTAAGCAGCCTGACAGAACATCCATTGTGAGACAGCCACGGTAGGTGAATGAAGGGACATCCTGAAAAGGAAAGGGGACAGAAAAAGAAAGAAAAAGTTGTTTCCTGGTTATGCAACAGCTTCCCATGGAGAGTGCGTTAAGACTGCATGAAGTCATCAATTTATCGCTCTTCCTTCCTTGTAGGTAACGTTACTCATTCTCACTCATGTCTACTACAGACAAATGTCTACAAAAGTCTAATAAAACAAGACACAAGCTATCCACGATTTCCACAACACTGGATTCTTTCCAGTAACGCAACACTGGCCAATAGGTGAAGTGCAAGTTCTGACTTAAAAATTAATAAATAAATAATATTACGTAACTGAATCATCAAAATGCATCCATTCATATGCAACCAACTCCACTACTTCAAGTTTTCGGGATTTTAATTAGCGTTATTCGGCAGCATTTATCTTTCGCAAATGAGGCCATTCTCAAAGGAGAATTTCTTTACTGCAACATCGTGTCGCGTGAAATGTCACGCCTGGCTTTCTTAGCACCAGACTAGCTTTCCATAAAGAACCTAAGCCATCTGCCACTTCACGTTAACAGTCCGTTCAAAACATTTTGGCCTAAAACTCTAGCAAGCGTAAAGACCCAGTGATGGGAACAATACAAGTATACTTTAGTGACCAAGCTGACTCAGCGTCAACGTTAAGTCAGCTTGGTTAAGTTTTACGCTATTCCTTTAAGTTACTTTAGGTGCAAGCCTCGACACGGAGGCCATTTTAACCCCAATGAGGATTTACAAGCCGGTTGAATAACACTACAAATGACAAATGACAAGCAACCTCTGTCAAGTGATGGGTTGCGCATTGTTCTGACAGAACGCACAGAACGTCAACATAACATACCACAGCAACTGTGTGGTTCACTATGAGTGAGGATTCGTCTTGAAAACCGTGTGCGATGTCAGCTAACCAGGAAGAGTTAGCCAACAAAAAAGATGTTTCCTAGCTTAATGTTATCTCACTATTGTGACCACTAAATGCATCATATAACGTCCCTGTACTTCATCGCCATGGGCAACTGGCTGAACAGTACATTTTTGAAGGGCCGACAGTGCGAAATACAAAACTGTACGTAAAATTATGGCAAATGTAATCGTGTACTTTTCCTCCCAAGATGACGCAAATAACCGGCTGTCTAACACGTGTCGTCATTCATTCAGTTTTTCAATGGCGTTAGGAGATCACGACAGAAGCTAGTTTAATTCAACGGCAAGGAATTCTTTGAAAAAATAAAACAACGACCGTCAAAGCCAATGATGCATTATATTGCACCAAACAAAATCACTGTAAATAGTAATTTAACGTTGGGTTAATGTAGGGGATGTCAACATCTGATTTCACTAAGCTACGTAAGTTAGCATAGCAGGCTAACATTATTCACTGACAAAGGGGTGGCTAAGACAGTAGCAAATGAGTATCATCAAATAAGTCTGACAAAAAAAATCATAAGGGAAAAATACTCACCACACACAGCAAAAACGATGTTAAAGATGAAAATCGGTTTTTAACCGCTAGTTTTTTCAAGTGAATTCAGCCCGCCCTAACCGCTAGATTCGGCGCGCGCGGGATGTGGAACGTAAAGTCCCTGACAGTAAATAACTTCTTAAATGAATCACGTAGTTATGTCTATTGATTTTTCTAATGCTACGGAGAAGGTCTGTTTTCTTCTGAATACCTTAAAACGAACCCTGGCACTAGAGAAACGCTGTCTGACACTAGTCGAGAAGACCGCCTGATTCAATATTGTGCCCTATCTGTATGAGTAGCCCGTGTGCGTACTATCGTAGTGTGTGAGGGATATGCTTTTATGGCCAAGTCTGGGGGAGGCGGCAGCTATGACGTTACAGCAAAGAACTCCGCCTTGGGAAAGGGCCTGGCTGTTGGTGCGAATTGAATGAATGAAAATTAATGTAAAAATCGTGTTTACGGTAATATACAGTGAAGTTTAATAAAACACGTTTTGTTAACAAATAATAAACATTATTTAAGCTCATGGCATCAGTCATCATTACTACTTTAAGTATACACGTTCTGTTTTGAAATTAGGTTATTATAGTAATTAGGTGCAGCATGACTGGTGCAGGTAAAAAAAAACAGTATGATTTTCTAATAGTGATTGGCTGAAAACTTAAATTTGTTAACATGACAGGCAAGAGTATGATTTCGATTCAATTATATTCATACAGTGCCTTTTTAAAAATAGGTCTCATCAGGGCCGCCGTTCCCCATACGCAGAGTACGCAAGGTGCGTAGGGCCTCAACCACTTGGCAGGGCCTCGGGGGGCCT
>JASCQX010000029.1:8538859-8555328 GCA_030264415.1 Sardinella fimbriata
TATGGACCGAGGAGAAATCCATTTCCTATCTGTCTCCTCACATTTCAATGCACAAATGTCTCTCTCTCTCTCTCTCTTTCTCTCTCTGCCCTCTGGCAATATATTCCAACAAAAAGCTAATCTGAGACTGTCAAAATGCCAGTTCTCCCTCTCACTCTCCTCCTTTCTCCTCCTCCCCTGTTTTCCCCCAGCATCCCCTTTCCTTCTCATCAGCTAGAAAAAAAGAACCTGAGATACATAATGTATAAGCATCAAAAACTTTTGTAGCTTGATGACAAGAAAAAAAAAAAGAAGAAAAAAAAGAAACAGCCTTAATTTGCAACGATTTCTACATCACTTGTCAGTTTGACTGACGGAAGGGTGTGAATCAAATGGCCGAAGCTTTATGTTGCCGTTCGTTTGGTTTAATGCTAGGGAGTGTCCACACTGCGCGGTAGAGACCCTGATGTCCCGTCTTGTGAGTTATGGCTTGGTGATTACAGCCGAGCAGCCGATTCTCAAACGGCGGCTTTTTCATTGTGACCTTTTTAAGGCTGGAGGCAGCGTCGCCTAAGTGCCTCCTCGTGTCCGTCAATAAATAACGCCGCTTCTTGCCGGGGCGGGACGCCGAGCTAAAGAAAACGCGTGTACTCTCTTCGGCTCTATTCGATTAGGAGGCGTTTACGCGGACATCTCAAACCTCCCCTCCCAGCAGCAATCTTCATAATGGAGTCCCCCAGCGTCATAACTATAAACCAGAGGCATATTAGCATTCTGCTTTCATTAGCTGAATGTGTTTCCTACCTACACACAACAGTCCTGCACAGGCAAGCCCTGGCCGCATGACACATCAATATTCTTTTCCTTTTCAATACTGAAAAAAAAGAGTCAGTATTCATGTACTGACTAGCATTCATATAACATACTTGTAAGAGAATACCATAATGCAAATACCCCCGGGTCAAGGGTGGATTATGCATGACTCAAATATATTAGGCAGCCAGCTCCAAGACCAAAGGGCTCAGTAGCTAGGGTGGACAATGAGTGCGTTTCTGGGGCCATGGTGCTCCAAATCTGCAGGACTGAAAACGTTTGAATTTCTCTTTGACTTGGTGCCAGTGATGCCCACTGGGTGTGTCTGTGCCTAGTGAAATCAGAATGTCACAGTATGGAATCCCCCTCACCCACTCTGCCTGTTCCTAACTCACTCACTACCTCTTACTCCCTCTCTTTTCTTTCTCTGGAACCCACTCTTTCTGCCTCTCTCTCTCTCTTCTCTACTGCCCTCCCTCTCTTTCCATCCATTTTCTCCTCTTTCTCCCACTCTCCATCTCTGCCATTCTCCCTCTCTCTTTTTACCACTCCAACCATCCCCCGCTCCTCCACCACCACCAACACCACCACCAACACCACCAAAAGCACTGCATGCACAATATTACAATACATAAAAGGACAGTAGAACACACTATTGAAAACAAATAAAAAAAAAAACTATGGTTACCCCCATTCTACTCCTCTCCTCTACTTTCTCTCTCTCTCTCTTTCTCTCTCTGTCTCTCTCTCTCTGTTCATTTCCTTTTTCTTGTTCAGTCTTTCCCTGAGGCCTTCCTCTGCACAGAGTGAGCTGTACCAGCGCTCAGGGAGGAAACATGGGTAGCAAAAAATGAGGATTAGAGGGGGAAAGCTGTGAACATCTCAACAAAAGACCTCCACTGCATTTCACTCATTGCATAAACAGCACTTACATGCCTTGTGTGCACAACATCAGGCATCATACTATTATGCATCATTCAATGTTTCAGGCTGAGTTTGTGTATTTGCCGTCATAAACTTAGTCTGATAAATGTAACTACATGCTTATATTTTGAGTGCAGTGCTATGTAAACATATTCAAGCAATGCATACATGTCCTTAAAAAATACAACCCAATTATGAAAGCCAGGCTCTCCAATTGCTGCATTTAAATCAATATGAAAATTTGCATTTTAAGAGGTCCCTACCAACAGATATTCAGTAAAATCTCATACAGTAAATAACATGCCAAGCTGCCAGGTGTCGATAGCACTGGAGAGCTCATCCAACAGTAGGGCTGACCCTCGGTGTCATTTCACATTAACAAGGAGACGCCACTGACAAGTAGTGTTATTACACTACAACTCCCAGAAGACCCTGTGACCTCCAGAAGGATTTATACTTGCCTCTTCCTTCCAGTGCCGCCCCGCACAGTTATTAGCATATAAATCATATATGTATAATACATTGGTATCATTTTGGTATCAGTCTCTGCCTTTGTCGTTTCACATATGTCAGGCTGCATATAAAAAAATCTTTAATTTTTCATATACCAGTAAACATGATTAACAATCCAAAATATCCTGCTATCTTCAGTGTCCTTGCCATTTTCAGTTTCCAATCCAATCCTCCTAATATCAGAAATTTGAGCTCTCTCTTGCCCGGCACAACAAAAACACAATTACATAGGCTACATAGGTAGTAATAGGTAGCTGATATCTCCAGTAATTTAAACTTAATTTAAACTGGGAATTTTTGCCAATATACAACAGATGTCTACTCTCTCTCTCTCTCTCTTACCACCATACTCATACACACAAACACACACACACACACACACACACACACACACACATACACACACACACACACACACACGTGTTCCCGCTCACACTCACTATCTCTCCCTGCGTGCGCTCACTCTCCCTCCTTAATTACTCCTCTGCTCTTTATCAGCGATGTGGAGAGACGGCATCAAACTTCCTGGTGACCTTGGCAACTGCCGATTAGAGTTGCCCCATTCAGGAGAAGTAGACGCTCTCAGAGTCGTCCCTCAACTCACCTGTCTGAATATGGGGTTGAGAAGATAAACAGCCTGTCTGCCCTACACACTGATCCTCTTTCTCTCTCTTTCCTCCTCCTCCTCCTCCTCTCCCCCTCTTCTCTCTCACAGGACACACATTGAAAATACAGTATTAATTTATGATGTAGCTCGTTTGACAAGACAAATGAATTCTGCTTATGCTGCTCACCAGTCTGATTCAATATCTATCCAGAGAAACACATGAAAACCATCTGCCTTACTATATATAATGTTAAGAAATCAACTTATAGAAAGATATAAATTAATGAGGCATGATCGTTTTGATCTTCACAGGTCATGTCATTGCCTACTGAAAAGAGGACTGTCCAATTACATTTGATTTCAACAGTCTTAACACAGCCATAAAGTGAAACTCAATCAATCCAAAGAATGCCCATGAGAGAGTCGACCGGGTACTTACCCATATGCCAGCTGATGTGGCAAAAAATTGGAGACATTGGGTATGGGTTTTCAGTAGGTCGGATAGATAAACGGGCAGGTGAGAAAATAACAAGTTTGGGAACAGTGAGAGGGGAAAAGCAAGGGTTATGGAGATGAAGGGAGGGGACTCCCTGGAATACCTCCTGTAGTTGAACTCTCACTTTGTTGATGGCCTTCAGCCAGCGGACCCTGGAGGGGGTGAAAGGCAGGGGAGGACCTTCATCCTGGAAACTGCAGAGAAAGAAAAAAACAACAACACGTGACTACTTCAATATTATTGTTTCTGTCATATTTAAATGACAGGCCTATGCCCAGAACTCAGTTGTGTTTGCAGTTTGTTGAAAGCATGTTGAATTTTACATGCATCAATTTTCGCACACACACATCATTTAACTGGGGTTCAAATTAAACTAGAGTATTTGCACTGAGGATGAGATAATCGAAATGTTTTCCCTTTATTGCCTTTAAACTATCCATGTCTGGACAATTTGAGGATATGTTGTTGTTATGCTTGCCCTACTGAAATGCATGATCACTTTCACTTACAAAACTCTCTGACAGAACAGACCAGAAGCATACTCACCTTTTAAGTGATTTCTCAGATTTCCTCTCCACTGGAGAGATGGTGTCTCTCTTAAGCGACCCAACTAAGGAAGGTGGTTTCAGCCCTTCATCCTCTCCCCAGTGACTGTGACCATTTGTGGGCAGGTGTCCATTACTGTTGAGGCGGTAGCCACTGTGGTAAGAATGATGGGACTCTTCCAGTTCAGACCCAACAGCACTCTCCTGACCAGTCTCACTTAGTTGTGAGCTAGCTTGGCTTAGGTTACCAGACGAGCCAAAACGACTGCTGTCCACCGGGCTAATGTTTCAGGAAAAAAAGAGTGACTATTAGAAAATATTACAATGGAACAGACATACTAATGCAATAGAGAATATAAACTATAAAGTTAGCAATGCAACACTGGCTACAAAGACAAACTGTAATATAGTGAAACAGAGGACACACTCCACATGAAACAACAAAACCAGGGGATCTTGTAAGCTAGACATACTGTATACACAAAACACAGACACACACAGAAATCATAAAATTATTATGGGTCAAACTATGTATATTAGGGCTCTTTATCTACACTTATTGCATTATAAATGGTTGGGAGTGACCATTTATTATGCTGCTACTAGCCTTTTAGCACTCAAAAGGTCCTTGTCATGCCGCATTCCTGATGACAAATCTGAAGTGGAGTCGAAAAGGGGGTCCTTGTCCTTTAGGGAGGATGAATGCAGGGGGTCTATCTCGGGTTTGGATATGTGTATCTCTGGCTTGTCAATGCTATTGGTTGAAGCTACAAGTTCTTTCTTGCTAATACTCTCTAAACCATCTTTAACCCCACTTTCAATTTGTGTGCCATTTGTTATGACACTATGATCACCATTAGCTTTTGGTTGTGTTGTTACAATGCCTGACTGAGGGGGTGTGGAAGGTTTTTCATCTTGGAAGAGGCTAGTAGAGAATGTTTTAAATCCAGTAAGAAGACCTGCACCATCTGCTTGAGTCACTGTAGGTGGAGAGGAAAATAATGAACCAAGAGACTTCTCAAGAGATTTAGGTTCACCTGTCCCAGTCATGAAACCAAATGCTGAACCAGAGAGACCAGAGATTTCAACTACAGATTTTGGTGGCAGCTCTGTTGACTGTGGCTGCTGGGCAACGTAAGATTCAAAGGGTAAGCCTTCAGGAAGAAGCCCAGATTTGTCTGTATCTTTAGCAGGTTCACCAACAATGACCATAGGTTTTTCATGGATAACTTCTCCAACTGCTGCTGCTTGTGCTGCCGGTTGTGAACCTGCTTGAGTAGAAGATGGTGTCAGGCCGGCCCCAGTGCCTGGTTTCCCTGGCTCTGGCCCTGAGGGAGGAGCTGCCTGGGATGGAGGAGGTCCTTGACCTCTCGGAGCATTGGGAGGTCTTGCTCCAGGGGGTTGTCTTTGCTGAGGCTGAGGCTTTGGTGGCTCAGGGGCTTTGAACATACCAAAGAGGTCACTTTTTAAGGAATCAGTTGGTAAACTACTTGTGAAACCAAATAGAGAGGGTTTTGGTTGTTGCTGCTGTTGTTGAGGAGCTGGGGCTGATTTGAAAAATGAGGATTGAGCCTGGGAGAAAAATCCAGTTGAAGGTGCTCCTCCTGTTGGTGCACTTGGTCCAGAAAACATTTTTGACATGAAACCTGAAACCGCCTCCGCAGAAGAATCTAACACTGCCTTTGCTGCATCAGCAGGTTTCTGCTCAGTTTGTGCACCAGCAGTTGGGGGCTGAGCAGGGGCTTTCGCCTCTTGTGTAGATGGAGCAGTGGCCTCACTGGGTTGGACAGAGCTTGCCGTTTCTGTGGTCTGAGAATCAAGGGCAGAAGCTGAAGCAGGTTTATCTGGAACCTGGTCTGTTGCTGCAGCCTTTCCATCTATCTGACTAGGTATGACAGCTGTTGGTTCTGGGAGTGGAGAGATGGCTGTTGTGCTTGATGGTGCTTGGGACAACGACATTTGTGTTTTTACAGTAACTGTTTGTCCTTGACTCTTCTGCTCGGCTGTAGGTACAGGTGTTTGCTCTGGCACTGAGGTCACATTTGCAGCAGGAGCATCCTGTGGTTTTGGAGGCTCTGGTTTCTTTTCTTCCATTAATGACCCCAACAGGCCAAATGCTCCTGTCTTGGATGCACCACTTTCAGCTGGACTGGGACCACCAAACATGGACAGTAAACCTTTCCCAGGAACTTCCTTTGAGGGAGCAGCTCCAGGAAGAATTCCTCCAAACAATGATGAAGCTTGAGGTGCACTCTGCTGAGGGGTAGATCCACCAAACATGGAGAAAAGTCCTTTGCCAGGTGGCTCTGTTGGGGGAGCTGCTGCTCCTTGGGCAGCCCCTGCTTGTTCAGACCCTGCTGGAGGACTTGGGCCAGAGAACATTGAGAACAATCCTTTACCCGGTACATCTTTTGATTCCGTTGATCCAGGCAGGATACCACCCAGAAGAGATCCAACTTGGGATGGAGCACCTTGTTGGCCTGATCCACCAAACATAGACAATAAACCGGCTGCTGGTGTCTCTTTGGGTGGGGCAGTTCCTTGAGAAGCAACATCAGGAGTAGATTCAACCTGACCTTGTGAGACTTGTGGTGTGGCTTCAGTTGATGGCCTTGATTCATCAGACTGTGCCGCAATGCCAGCTATAGCTTCTGTTGTGGTTGCTTCTGTAGTATTTGATGATGTTGTTGTTGTTGTTGTTGATGTTGTTGTTGTGGAGGTGGTAGAAGAAGATGTCTCACTAGACAGAGGTGAAGGCCCACCGAACATTGACAAAAGACCTTTAGCTGGACTATCAGCGCCAGCTGACCCAGGAAGAATGCCACTGAGAAGGGAACCTGGTTGGGTCGTGCTTTGCAAAGGAGATGAGCCACCAAACATTGAGAACAATCCTTTAGCGGGTTCACTTGCTTCGGATGAAGCCGGCACAGCTTTAGGGGGTTCAGAGGTTTCGGATGAAGCAGGCTGATCTTTCTGGAGTTCACTTGTTTCAGATGTTATTGGCTGAGAAGTTGTGTCTGCAGCTGTGGTTGTTGTTGTGGTCACTGTTGCTACTGATGCTTCTGTTGATGATGCTGCAGCTGTTGGTTGTTGGGGCTCTATTGGAGCTTGTGAGGATATTTGCTGGGGCTCTGTTGGAGGCTGCAAGGAAGATCCATCAGAACCTAGGACCAAGTCTTTGGCTGGTATCTCTTTGGGTGGCTCAGAGGCTGGGACAGATGGAGGCACTGTGACAGGAAGCCCTTGGTCTGGACCCTGTCCTGGTGGAACTTGTGCAGGAGGTTGTTGTGGTGGTGGTGGTCTTACTTGTGGTTGCTGTTGTGCTGGTGGTCTTACTTGTGGTTGCTGTTGCGCTGGTGGTCTTACTTGTGGATGAGGGCCCCGTGGTCTTACTTGTGGATGCTGCTGTCCTGGTGGTCTAGTTGGTGGTTGCTGTTGTGGACTAGGGGCTCCAAACATCGAGAACAGACCTTTGGCAGGGCTTGGAGTGGGGCCAGATGGGCCTGAGAAAAGGCCACCAAGTAGGGAACCACCTTGAGGAGCACTCTGTTGTGGACTTGGAGTTGGACCTGATGGCCCTGAGAAAAGACCTCCAAGTAGGGACCCAGTCTGGGGAGCACTCTGTTGTGGACTTGGAGTTGGACCTGGTGGTCCAGAGAAAAGTCCTCCAAGTAGGGACCCAGTTTGGGGAGCACTCTGTTGTGGACTTGGAGTTGGACCTGCTGGTCCAGAGAAAAGTCCTCCAAGTAGGGACCCAGTCTGGGGAGCACTCTGTTGAGGACTTGGAGTAGGCCCTGATGATCCAGAGAAAAGCCCTCCAAGGAGCGAGCCAGCTTGGGGAGCACTTTGTTGAGGAGTTGGACCAGAGCTTGATGGTCCAGATAAAAGTCCTCCAAGAAGTGAACCTGTTTGGGAAGTGTTCTGTTGAGGACTTGGACCACCAAACATTGAAAGCAAGCCAGAAGCTGCTCCTGCAGTACCAGATGCCCCTGTAGTAGTCTGGGATTGTGTTGGCTGTGCACTTGGTCCACCAAGCATTGACAGCAAGCCTTTTGCAGGTGATTCACTGGATGGAGCCGCCCCTGGGACACTAGGTTGTTCAGCTGATGCAGCACTACCTCGAACAACAGTTACTGTAGATGTTGTGGGCACAGGGGTAGCTCCTGGAACATTAGACTGTTCACTTGTAACCACTACAGCTGGTGATGGCTCTGCTGCTGTAGCACTTGCCAGAGTGGAGGGAGTGGTTTGGGCTTGTGGTGGTTGAGTGGCAGGTGGGCTTGGTGCACCAAACATGGATAATAACCCTTTCATGGGTGACTCACTAGGTGGAGCAGTGCCTGGAACATTAGGTCCTGCAGAGGTTGGAGGCTGGGGCTGTGATGGCGGTGTAGCCGGTGAACTAGGAGCACCAAACATTGATAACAATCCTTTCATTGGAGAATCACTGGGTGGAGCAGATCCTGGAGCACTAGGACCTGCAGGTGGTGCAGCTTGTGGAGGAGAAGGTTGAGGACTAGGTCCACCAAACACAGAAAACAATCCTTTAACTGAGGGCTCAGTAGTTGGTGCAGGAGTTGGCTGAGCAGCCCCTGAAGATTGAGTAGCAGTTGCTGTTGTGGATGTTGGTGGTTGAGGGCTGGATCCACCAAACATGCCCAATAAACCTTTGCCAGGGCTTTCATTTGTGGTTGATGGTCCAGACAGAAGCCCACCAAGAATGGATCCTGACTGTGCTGGTGTCTGTTGAGGACTGCTACCACCAAACATGGACAACAATCCTTTAGGCTGCTCTTGTTGAGGTGGTGGTGCTCTTGGTTGCTGAGGTCCAGCAGTAGTTGTTGGGGTTGGTTCTGGCTGTGTGGTGGGACCACCAAACATTGAAAGTAATCCTTTACCTGGAGGCTCTTTTGGTGGCACTGCTCCTGGTGGTTGTGTTCCACTGGCAGTTCCTGCTTGAGGTGTATCCTGTTGGCCAAGACCACCAAACATTGACAGTAATCCCTTTCCTGGTGGTTCTTTAGGAGGGGCCGTTCCTGAAGGCACTGGTGTGCTAGGTGCACTAGTTGTTCCAGATAGCATATCACCAATTGAGCCAAACAGTCCACCTGCTGGTTTAGGAGGAGGTTCTTGTTTTGTCTGTCCAACTGGCGGTGTGGTTTCAGACCTTGTGGGAGTTGGTCCTGTGCTTGTGGTTGGAGGAAATATTTGAGACATACTTTTACCAGGCAACTGAGCCTCTGCCTGTTTCTCTGGTCCGTAGCCACTAAGTGTTTGCTGCTTCTGAAGTCCCTTGGGTCGTGATGAAATTTGTTGAGCAGTTTGGCCGGTACCTGACATTTGCTGTGTCTCAGCCGGCTTTGGGGGTGGTTGTGATGGAGGTGTTTCAGCATTAAAGAAGTCACCAATTGAACCCAGGATACCAGATTTCCCTGTGGTTTCTTTGTTGGCAGTAACATTAGAGGGAGGACCCACTTGTTGAGGTCTTGTAATGGGCTCTGGGGACTTAGCTGGTTGAGGTGTAGGTTCTTCCATACCAACAGCAGATTTGAAGCGGGTAAAAATTCCTCCCTGTGTTTGTTCAGGTGTTTTTTCCACAGGTTTTGGTGTAGACTGAACACCTGGTTGAGATGGAGATGTAGTAGGCACTCCTGGACTTCCTCTGGCATATTGGTGACTTGGCAATGATGTTGATGGTAATGGCACACTGGGTTGTTGTGACATTGTAGTCTGTCGAGCTAGTCTAGGCTTCTGAGATGGGGGTAGAGTCTGAGGTGGTGTATATGCTTGAGTAGATGGTGGTGTGGGCAAAATCCTTGAAGTTGTTGATGGTGGTGTGGGCAAAATCCTTGAAGTTGTTGATGGTGGTGGCGCCCGATTGTTGACACTTTGAGGAGCTGTTGGGGAATCGTCTTTGATAATTCTTGACTTAAGACTCTGGAAGCCAGTTGAGAGTAGGCCCTTGTTCTCTCTGCCTGAAGCTGGTGCTGTTTCTGACTCTGGACTTTTACCAACTATAGATGACAATAGGGAAGAAATCTTCTTAACCGATCTGTTTGGCTGCTCCTCCCCAGGTGCAACATGTTTTCGCCACTCTTCCTCTGTAGTATCATCAACATGTTTCACTTTAACAATAGATGGTTTACGACGCCTCTCCCTGGGTTTATAACAGCCAGGAGAAGCAGTGGTGTTTGTAGTGGAGATAGACCCAAGGGATGTTGGCACTTTCTGAGAGAGAAGTTCCTTAACACCTTCTGTAAAAGATGGTCCATGATTATTATTGTAGGATGAAAGATCAACTGCCTGAAGAGAAGGATCTTGAGGGACATGCTGTCTTGGATCCATTCTAACCTTGTTTAATCTGTATGAGGATACATTTAAGTTTGGCTGCCTCTGACTAAAGTAAGAATTTTCAAACATCTGTGAGAAGCGTTCAAAGTTCAGGTTCATGAACTCATTTCCTTGTCTGTATGCCATGGACAGATCAAGAGGACCATTGAGGAGCTGAGCACCAGGCTGGTCCCCTGGAAGCCAAAGGAGCTCATCTTCATTGTACAGAGGCATTTTAAAACCACACACAATGACCATTTCGTCTTGGAGCCAGGCATTAGGATAACTACCAGGGGGATGTCCATTGCCCCAGATATCACCATCAGGTGTGCAAGCATAAACATACTGCCCTGTGCCATCTGTAAGAAGAGCATAGATATATTCATAGTCAGTGTAGACAAAATATCCACAATCTCCATCATCAGCTGGCCACCACATTCCCTGTTCCAAAAGAGACAGCCATTGGTGGTACCATTCCCCTTCATCGAGATACATTGGATCATCCATTTCTCCATTTGCTATAGGATAGCCCCAGTCATCGTAGCGTCTGTTCAAATTTCCATGACTTGAGTAATTTGCTTGTTGTTGATAGTAGTCCATATTTCCATTAAAGCCATACTGTGTATTTGCTGCGTAAGAAAGGTTTGGTGCACTCTCTTCATAGAAACCCTCATGATAAGAAACACGGTTCAAACTGTAAGAGCTGCCTTCATTGAAAGAATGCCATTTTCCAAACTTAGCATTTCCTCTTTTGGTACTCAGATTAAGTGCTCCATCCTCCTCTTGATTTCCCAATCTGTCTAAACTGGTGTAACTACTCCACAGTCTTTCTCTATATGATGGATTATTAGTAAGGTCTCCCTTAACATCTACTGGTGTAGTTGCCAACTGTTCTTGACTGTACTGCACATTTGCATATGGCTGAGCAGGTGTGCTAGGCTGGTGGCTGAATACACCAGAGGTTTGCCATGGCTGAGAATTTTGTTGTGAAGTACCTTCAAGTGTCTGAGTATAAGAAGCATCAAGAGGATAATGATTTTGTGATTCATTGTTGAATTGCTGCCAGATAGTAGATGCTTGTATCCAGTTTCCCTCGTCTCCATATTCTGTATAAGTGGTTGCTGGATCTTGACAGCTATATTGGCTTGTCATACCATGAACAGAATTTGTGCTACTATGTAGACTTTGGTGGGATAAAACAGGACTACCCAGTGGAAAGGACTGAAGATTTTCTACACTGTAAGACATCATTGGATTCCGCAACTGGTATGGGTCTTGATAATAATACAACTGCGTCAAATTACCAGTGCTGTTTGAAATATAAGATGGCCTATTCTGCATTGATCGGGCGTAGCTAGCTGAAGTTCTTAGATCTAAACTCTCACTATTAGCAGCAATGGGCATATACCCCCCCAGCATACTTCTACTTCTTTGACTTCGGGCGATGGGAAAATACATTCCAGGTCTTCCATAAACATTCAAAGGATCAAATGGTGGTCCTGGAGTGTGCTGAGTGTGTGTAATGTGCTGACCTGCTGTAAAAGAATTTTGAAGAACACCTGGGGAGCTTGTTGAAACTGTCCTCTGTGCTGTATTTTGTGTAGAACCTTGCTCTGGTTGGGTTGAAGGCACTTGTTCAGTGGTGGTCCGACCAAAGAGTCCTGAGAAAAAGCCTTGTTGAGTGGATGTCTTTTCTTCAGCCTCTTGAGCCGGTGCTTTAGAAGGCAGCTGTGGCAGTTGACGAGGCGTTCGACTTTGTTGTCCTGACCCGGTCAAAGGAGTGGATTGCTGTTTCTGTGTGTCCACAGGTGCTGTCTGGGTAGTTGGTTGTACATCTTCAGATGATGACGTTAATTTACTAAAGAGCCCAGACAGAATTCCTGTCTGGTTAGCATTATCCTGAGCTTGAGCCTGAGACTGACTTTGTGTTGACGCTGGCACAGGCTTTGGGTTCTGTTGGCTGATGGGTGACTGCTGTGGTTGTGTTGAGATGTTTGAACTTTGCCTCTGCAAGTTTCTGCGTTGCTGTTGGGTTTGAGGGGGTTGATTTTGTGTTGAGGTTGGCTGTGGCTGGGTGGCTGCGGGCTGAGTAGTAGCAGTGTTATCTGATGAAGCAAGTTTAAACAGGCCTGACAAAAGTCCACCTTGTTGGGGTGGAGCCTGCTGTGGTTGTCCGGCATTACCTGATCTTTGTTCTTGTTGTGGGCCTCCTTGAGTACTTGGTGCTCTTGATAGCTGAGGATTCCTTTGTCTCTGCCCTGGAATGTTTTGACTGTTGCCTTGTTGCAGTGGTTGAGGATGAGTAGGTTGCTGCTGCTGTGGGGATGGACTGCTGGATACATTTTCTGTTGAAGCCAATTTAAATAGACCTGATAAAAGACCTCCTTGCTGTGGAGGTGTTTGTTGAGAGGGGTTTGGTGGTGGTTGTTGCTGTGGAACTTGACTGGCAGGTGGAGCTCTTTGCTGAGGTGTAGGTGAAGCTTGCAAATCACTCGTCACATTTTCTGTGAACTTTAAAAACCCTGAGAGTAGTCCCCCTGTTTGTGGGGGAGGTGCATTTTGCTGGGGGGGAGGTGGTTGGTTTTGGAGCTGGGCTTGTGGATGAATCGTCTGTGCACTTTGGCTGCTTACTGGTGCTGGCTGTTGCTGTTGGCTGACAGATGACAGGTCACCAGTTGATGCAAATTTCAGAAATCCAGAGAGCAGTCCACTTTGCTGAGGCTGGTTAGGGTTACCAGCTGTTGGTGGCCTTGCACTAGACTGAGGGGTTGGGTGTCTAACAGGCCCCTGTTGTGGAGGCCGTCCTTGCATTGGCCTTTGCCCTTGAGGATGTCGTGGTGGACCACCCTGAGCTCCCTGATTTGGTCCTGGAGGGCCTCGAGGTCTTGGTCCTTGGGGTATGGGACCTGCTCCTGCTGGCTGCCCAGGACTTGGGGTCTCAGCCTTGAAAAGGTTTGAGAACCATCCGGTTTCTGTGGCAGCCTTGGGCTGACTTTCCTGAAGTGGAGGGCGATTCTGGGGTTGAGGTCTATTAATAGGGTTGCCCGAAGGTGCTGCTCCTGCAGCAGGAGGTCTTTGCTGAACATTGGTGGGGGTCGGTGATGGAGCTTGAGGACCACTGATATCTTCTCCTGAGGCAAATCTCAGAAACCCAGAGAGCATCCCACCCTCTGGCTTAGCAGGTTTTGGCTCCTCTGGCACGCTCACATCCTCAGTGGACCTGAACACAGGAAAAACTGTAATTGATTGAGGGGGTGGGTTTGGAGGGTTCACTGGAGTTATCAGGGAACTGAAGGATTTCTTGAAAGGACTAAAGAAACTTGTGTCTGGGGGAGGAGGTTGGCTCACAGGTTTTACGTTGGCTGTTTTGCTGGCAATATCTGTTGCAGGATACAAGTTTTCTTGTGAATTTTTTTGAGTATGCATATACTGAGAGCTACAGTTAATGTTCTCAAGGCCCATAGGACCGAAAACCTTTGGCTGTTGTTGCTGAAATGCAGGCTTCCCATCAAAGTCAGCCTTATCCAAAGATCCTTCCTTTGAACCAGTTCTAAATGATGGCTTGCTTATATCAGTTGAGTTCACTGATTCTTCCCCTGAAAACATTTTCAGTGGGTTTATTTTTCCCAAAACAGAGTTTACTTTTGATGGCTGTTGATTTTGAGGAGGTTCCTGAGTTTTATTGGGATTGGGATTTTGAGCCCCAGGGTTTGTTGTTATGGGATAGTTTCCTTGTTGTGTCTTACCTTCAGATTGAAAAGGCAATAAAGAAAATTTTCTAGTGGGTGGAGGATCTGGATCAGGTGACACTACAGCCACTGGAGGAGTTGGGCTTGGTGACTTAGGGATAAAAGAGAATAGTTTTGATAACCCTGTATCACTAGGAGCAGATGACGGTGCCTCAGATTTCTCAGCAGGAGTTGGCGTGGGTTGTTTGGGAACTGAGCCAACCTTTTCAGTGAAGGAGCTGAATAAAGAAGTCATTGCGCTCTTTACACCCGCTACGCCAGGCTCAGGTTCAGCTTTTTTGTCTTTTGTCTTTGCCTCCCCCTTAGCATCTTTTGAATTACTGCTTGGGTCCTCTCCAACAGACTCTGTCCTTGTGCTACCTTGAGAGGACAACCGTGACTTTGGAGATTTGGGCAAGGAGCCATATTTGTTTATCTCCTCCTCTTTCTCAGCAAGATATTCTGACACAGTTTCAACCAGGCACTGCAGCTCATCCATAGGGTCAACATACTCATCGCTCGGCTCTTCCACGGGTGATAACATAGCTTCCGGCGCCCAGCCGCCCAATTTATTCTTCCCACTTTTCTTGTCCCGATAAGCTAGATGTTTGTCTGAGTAACCACCATATGAGTTGGAAAATCTACCATGGCTGTAACCTCTCCCATTTTCAGAGTACATTGCATCCGCCAAATACTCTTCAAATTCTTCCTCAGAGCCAAGGGGGTACTCAAGTTCATCGACTTCTGGGTCAAAAGAAACACCTCTCATTCTGGCAGCCTCTTCCTCTTGATACGCCACATAATTCTCCAAGGTGTTCTCCAGCTTGTTCTTGGCCCACATTCTCGTCTTGTACAGCAGGCCATTCCTGTATGGCCTAAGGCATGGCGTCATGTTCTCGTCCTCTTCCTCCATCTCTGCCACCTGACGCAACACAAGCTCTCCTCTCTTCTGGCGCAGCAGGGCCAGGTCGGGAGGAAACTGTTCATCCCTGTCCGTTTCTTTTTGAAAAATCCCTCCTGGGTCCCGCAGCCTTTTCCTTCTTCGCCGATCAATCGTCTCGTACCCCTCAGGGTAAGCAGCCTGAAGCCTGGCACTGGGTTCTCTACTGGGCTGGGGTGAAGTGCTCACAGTCTCTCGACAAGCCCTTGACATGCGAATGATAGTGCTCTCACTGTCCTCTTCGATCCAGTGAGGCTCCCCCTGGTTCAAGAAATCATTCAGGGCATTTTTTCCCTGTACTTTGTACTTGGCCTCCCAGTCTTCCACACCCATGCCTGAGTCTACAGGGATTATCCTAACTCTCCCTCTCTGATTTGGGGCTCTGATAATGAATGAAGTGATTTGGATGGGAGGGTTTAAAACAGAAAACAAAGAGAGAAAGAAGACAATGTAATGTAGTGACGTTATAGTAAACCATGCAGTAAGCAGACAGAAAACACCAGAATAAAATGAAATAGGCTTCAAAAACAGATGGTTTAAAGAAAGTATTGATATGAATAATACTCTGAATTTCCCACAAACAAAACTTACTCATGAATGTGGATTTGGACATAAACCAATTTTATAATAACATGAGATTAATTATTATTAACATGTAATGAACAATGGGCACCATGTTTTTATGCAAACTTTGAAACAAAACATCTTTAAACTTTGCAAACAAATCATCATGGCAGAGAGCCCCTAATATGACTGTGTGTGACCAGCAAGTTTTGGCTCCAGAAGAGTGGCCTCTTAAACAAAGGAAAAACTACATAAACAAACAACATTCATCAATTTTCCCCTGGCGTAATCTTGTTTCTTTTTTTTCTGATGTTATGGAATTATCCGGATCAGCTTTCTATCTGTCCGCACAGACAGAGATTAACTTCAATCTCAGCAGGCCGCATGTTTGTCTAACACAAGTCGCAAGGGTAAAAAGATCACAAAGAACCCAAGTGCCTATGAATCACAACTCTTGCATCATGGATCAAGCACAAGTCACACATTGGAAATCCTTAAAATTTTGCTGCTGAAACAGCACTTGTTCATGGAACTGCAGATTAGACATTCATAATTTGGAACTAAATGTCAAAATATAACATTATATCAACTAGTTTCCTTTAAATTAAATTTGCACAACATTTCACCATTTCTGAGCATTGATGTTTCTCATGACCGACCCACATGTCAAAACTGAAATGCACAGTTCTTAATAAAGGAGAAAGCACGAGTAAACACAAGGTCTCATTGATATGCGCTGCAAAGCAATAGTGGACAGAAATTGGATTAAGCTGCCTTGGGCCCCTTTACTGTAAGTCATTCCCAAAGGTCGGGAAATCGAACATTTGCCTTTAGGCAATGACTGGCTAAATTACAAGAGGGCCATTATGGCACAGACTCATGAATTCAGAGAAATCACAACTTAAAAAAAATGACTGCATTGAAAAACTAACTTTTCAAGAGAAACATTTAAAAGCAGCAGATGATCAAAACATGTTTCCGCTATTGCTGCTGTGTTTTTGTTTCTAGGAAGAGAACGATAAACAGACTT
>JASCQX010000029.1:8849715-8860244 GCA_030264415.1 Sardinella fimbriata
CCAGCAGGCGGTGTGCATACAGTTTACTTGCACATCTGCTCCACACACACACACACACACACACACACACACACACAAAAACGTAGCTATTACAAGAGCACAGAATACAAACCTATTAAAGCAATACCAGGCACACACTCTTCAATGGGCACAATACATTTGTTCTGATCTCTAATTTTGTGTCACTAGGATATATTCACTTCATTACAGACTGCTGTTAGGCAGTGGTTAAACAACAAAGGAACCTTAATTTAAAGCAAGTCCCCTGGGGCATGTCTTCCGTTCTAACAACAACAGATAATATGCATTTAATCTGTGTTCATATCCAGAAGACTGTAGTCCCTTCGGTGTGAGACTTACACAGGCTCTTATCCGACCAGTGAGCACTGAATGCACTTACACAGCCGCATGAAGGCTAATTGGTGTTGATGCCGCTTGTCTTACCCAATCGGCTGAATTAGTATGCTGCTGCACTATGAAATGAAAATGATGGGAGATGATGATAATGTTGGCCTGATCTAGTTGGGGAAATTAACAAATTTTCTGACATGCCACATCTCATTATGTCCAGAATAAAAGAGATAACACTGAAGAGATATAGAGGGGCATGAATGAATGATGAGATGTCAGCAGGAGGAAGCTGTTTTTTGTCAGTCTTATGGGAGAGGTAGCCTACGCCAGGTTGCACCCATACTATTGAGGGAAATGTATCTACATGGTTGAAAGCAACTGGGACCTATCTAAGCCTCTTCCTTAGATTCCTTAGAAGGTGTGTCCTGTTTGGTCTTCTTACTTGGAGGGCCATCTTCTAGTTCCTGCTCAACACAAAAAGCAACAATGTGTATTACAGCAGAGGTCTAACAGGTCAAAATGTGACATTGTGTAGTATCAACATGAAGAGGTCATGACATCGCAAAGACTTTGGCATGAATTAACCAATCATGAAGCTGAGTCATGGCTATTTTCTTTGATGTTTCAAAGATTAGGATTAGGGAGGACACTAACAAGCACTAACATTAAATTCTTAAAATGTATGTCCTGTTACCTCAGTGTCTTTAGTGGCATTTGAGGGGAGGTCCTGCCCCCTAGTGGGCTGGGGGCTTCGTTTGGTCACAACAATCACAGAGCTTTCCGCTGTTCTGTTTTTCACTGTATGAAAACAGTTTCCAGAATATTTACATATTTACGCAATATTTACATTATGATGTCTGTGTAAGACATGTACTGTTAAAGGTTTATGTGGTCAATGGAAGGCTATTTTAAGACGAAGAAATGATCTGCCTGCATTTGTGTGACAAAAGCTAGTCAGTCTGAATTTACATTGTACTTCCGTCAGCACTCCCACCAATTCTCACTGACAAAATATCAAAACCTTTCCATGACCTAAAAAACACTGATGAAATGTTCACAACATTGCACAGCCTGAATGAATTTGCTGAATTCTATGAATCCTTCCAGGATGGAAAATGAGATTTACAGTTGACTCTTTGACCGTGGGAATGCTGTTATGCCTGCTGTTCTTGATCAAAAAATTCATTCAATTCATCTTTAACACAGGATACTGACTTAAATAGCGATCCCCTGCATCTGCATTAAGCCTCACCTGTCTCAGCACCGGAGGCCTGACTGTCACTGCTCTGATCCTCAGTCGGTTCTTTCCTATCATCTGTACCATCTGTGTGAGGTACAGCTGCCTCATCTTTAGGAACTGCAGTGTCACTACTGTCCCTCTGGGTGGCGCCATTGAGTTCAGGCCCAGGGCTGTCATGACTGTTGACCTCCTGCTTCACGGGTGAGGAGTCGGCAATGGAGCTGTGGTTGCTGTTTTCATCTAAGGAAAAATAATCCCTGATGAGGAACTGTCAAACGCTCTGAGCAATAACATGGGAACTGAAACTAATACGCAACATCTGGCCTTTCACAGTGTGTGCTGGCCCAGCTGAGACACACCCACGTCCATGCACACACACACACACACACACACACTTGAGCACAAAACACATCCACACACAAGTGCACACAAACCAAAAGATGTATGCACACATGGCCATAAAACATACAAGCCAAAGAACTCTCTTCCTCTCACCATGCATGTCCATCATTCCGGGGGAGGAGCTGTTTTCAGGAGTGGTCACCTCTGACCCATATTTCTCATCTTGTCCATTCTTCTTACTTTTGTTTTTCTAAAATGGAAAAAGAGAAGAAAAAAAAACAGTCGGCTCGGATGCATCATGTACTATGATGCCAAATTACTGCCATTTTAGATCCTCCCTGGTTGTTCTCTGCTTTTCATGTTCATGTTTTCTGCATTTAGAAGTTGCTTTTTGAGTGCTATTAATATAATATAATAGCGTTTGAGTGCTATTAATATAATATAATAGCGTTTAATATAATAGTCTATAATAGTCTATAATAGTCTATAATATAATATACGCTGGTATAATATAGCAACAAACCCAGTAGAAGTTTTTAACGCCTTCAGTATATTGTGGCTTTACAGTGATGGAATTTCTTGTTAAAATCTATTTAGGAATAACTTACATCGTCTGACTTGGACTCTGCAACTGGAACCCATTTATAAATACGCAGTGATGTATCTCCCACGGTCACCCATTTCTTCTCCCTGTAGGCAAACACGTAAAATGTATGCAAGTGCGTTGAAAACTGAGCGCATAAATTCTGGAAGCATTTCAATGTAATTAGAACTGGGACGGCAAACGTAGGGAAGTCTGACAATTAGGCCTACATATTAAACAGACATTTTTCAGTCGTCCAAACTAGGTCACACTGGATCTTCACAGAATATGTCATATAGTACATTGAAACACACAAAAAAACTTCCAATGATTAGAACTTTATTTATTCCACAAAAAATAACAGCTACAGTAGCCTACGGTAAGTATGTTGACTGTTCTGTAAACCTCCCTGTCAGACAGCGTCTCTGCATTCGAGACTTCCCTTTCGCTCCCGCGACACGCCTGTCTGCGCTGAGTCGCTCAAAGCGCTAAATTTAAATCTGGAGAATGTCTTAAAACAAGTAGACTCTGGGGCACCGGCGTGGTAAGCTCAGTAGGGAATTTGTTACTGGATGACTGGAGTCGTTAACGGGTTTCAACAGTCCGCTCTCCGCTCGGTTTTCAGCGGCCAGGGGAGGAGGAATGGCTGCTCGTGACAGCAACGACATGGCTTCTAGGCTAAATCGATATCCATGTAGAATATACAACGTGCCACAGTTTTAGTACGAAATATAAAGTGACAACGAATACATATTTCTTTTCTGATTTTCAACTATCTGTTCTTTCGAAAACTTGGTCAAAAATGACCCTTCTTCCGAGTGCGTTTTCTATGGCTAGGTCTCTCGCCTCCCCCACTGGTTGAGCTGCGACTGTCCGCTAGAATGTCACTGGCGTGAATAACTGGGCGTCTTACCATTTTCGTACTTTCTCGATAGCGGCCATAACCCGCTTGATGTCATCTTTGGCCCTGCTCCGGGTCTCTGCGCGCACCGACCTGCCCGACATGACGGCTCGCGTTTTCAGCAGCTCACTCACACACACAGGCAACTCTGCGCGTTCAGGCTTCGAGAGAGCGCCCCTGCGCGAGCTGGTTGCTACATCTGTGTCACGTACCACATTCTGATCTGAGGCGTTTTAAAGACAAAAGATTCAAATCTTAAACACTAACCAACCTAATGGCCCGTGTTATCCAAATTAATAGAGATCATTTTGAAAAGTGCCCCTGTGATCCTCACAAGACACAAACAATCCAAGCTTTCACCACAATAGTGTGGCATATTCCAAGAACAAGTCACCACAAAGCGAAAGGTATCTGTCTTGATAAGCTGCTGCCTTCATATAATATATAATTGAATTGTACAACATTTAGTCCGGAATAGCTCAGAAACTTGATAGATGACGTTTTCATTTTATTGAACAACTTGATCTTGGAACCACGGTGGTGTATAATTATGCCTGCATTATGCTGGATTTGGCCTAATTAAAGACCTATACCTTTCATATTTTATACGTCAACCATAGACTGTATAAACGACGTCAACAAACAATTCGTGATGATATTAAAAGTGTTCAAATTTATTGTGAACAGCACTTTATATTTTGCAAATACAAATAAACTGTGCTCTGTACATAGTCCCAAGGGTTGCAGAATATCCCAGCCATCAAGTCTTCAATCAGCTCAACCAGACAAATATCTCAAGAGAGTTAAACTATGATGGTGACAGAGTTAAGTCTAACTGACCAGGGCTGTGTTTCCCAAAACAATCTTAGTGCTAAGATGATCTTAAGGTATAGCAAATGGCATACGTTACAACCATCTTAGCACTAAGATTGTATCCAGTATTCATTTGGTTTGGTTGATGTGAATGATTTCACAAAAGTTAATTCAACCAATATTTTTCACTGATCTGTTTTGGCAAAAGTTGAACTTTCCACATATTTTATCAGGGCACCATGTTCTTGACTTTGCCGATGAACCTGAGAAAACAGAGATGATCTCTTCTCCTAGCTCTGCTCATCCCAGATCTCGCTCAAACCGCAGGTGACACACACACACCCACTCAGTTGAGTTCTGTGCTTTCATGCTTATTTAGGTTACCGTCAGTGTCCGAGTCCCACAATCCTTTTATACTACGAGTCCCGCCGTCCGGCCATCTGGTTATCAAAGTCCTCAGCACTGATTTTACCCTTCTTCAGCCTCTTCAGCAGACGTGTATCGCTCAGGAGCTCATTCATGTCTTCATCTTCCATGTCAGATCCCTGGAAACAAAATTGAGAAAATGATCACGTGGATGTAAATAGCATCCTAAATGACATGCTCCAATCTAAGATGATGTATGGAACATCTGACGAAGGTGTACAATACCTCCTCGCGCTTCCTCTTGGCTGCTTTCTTTTTCCTTCTCTCTTTTTTGTTGTTTTGCTTAGACCAGGATTTGTTCTTGATGAAGCTCTTCCTGCTCACCACTGGCTTCTCTTTTTGTTCAGCTATCTTCTTCTGTCTCTGCTTCTCCCGATTCTTGTCCTTAAAGCGAATGGTGTCTGTGTCCACAGCCTCCTCCTGGAAGGTGGGGAAACTCTTGCCCTTCAGCTCTGGCATCTTGGGCATCCGGAGAAGTGCAAAGCCCCGAGCCAAAGCAGCAAAGTCGAGATCTGCCATGAAATAATTTAAACTAAATCATATTGCATCTAGTATGTTAACAGGGTTCAGGGTTTTATGGGATATGATCTGTACATTAGAGCATAAAAGCAATGTGACAAAAAACAACCTCTCACTCTATTACACACTCATTCACACACACACACACACACACACAAAAGATTTAATATATTTAATTCATGGAATGTCAAATGAGAAAACTCTTAATTGAAAAGGTGACAGGTTAGAGGAAGAGACTCACCTTTGATCCTGAAAATGAGGCTGCACTCATGTTTGGCATAGGCCTGGATGCAGGACACAAATGCTTGCATTCCCTTCTCAAAAACAGCACGGTCTGAGAGGGCAAGGGCCTTTAACTTTGGCAAGACATCCACCACATCCTTTATAGCAGGGAATTTTTGCAACGGGCACTAACGAAACAACAAAACACATACAGTAAATACACACACATTATATACCAACATAGACCTCTGATGGGTATAAAACATACCGCATGACAAATTTCACATTCAATCTCATGTATATGTACTATACATAATTGTGTATGGGGAAACTAGAAAACACACACACACAGAGACGTTATTATTGCCCTGGAGACAACCATAGATCTCTGCTGTTTGGCTCCACTAGCTGGGGCTCTACTACTAATGCCCCACACAAAGTCTCACACCAGGGATGCATCATTTTTCATTTTTCAAGGCACCTTGATGTGAAGCACGAAAGCCGTATGTTAATACCTTCTGGTTGATAGACAGGAAGTTGACATATGTCTCCTCCATGGGTAACAGGAAGACGAGAGCATTGCCATGGTTACCAATGCGAGCTGTTCGGCCACAGCGATGGACAAAGGAGCTGTGGTCACAAGGAATGATAAGGTAGGCGTGGCTTTTAAGTATCGGTCATCCTTTCATGGAGTGGTCAAGATTTATTTCTCTGGCATTATAAACTACTGCCTCTATAAAGGATAAGTTCAGTTTTCACAATTTGGAGACAAAATGTAGTCATTTACTCCGCCATTTCACTTTGATGTCATTTGGACTATTTGCGGACATATTGGATTCACCGATATCCATGTAACGGAGTGGTCAGAGCACCGAAATGCTGCCAGTGCGTTCATTTCTCAGATGTTTGTTGTGATACGGTAGTGCTATTCCTATTGTGAAAATGGAACTTATCCTTTAAGTCTTTGTAGAAATTTATACAGGAACATTTAACATTTCTTACTGTAATATATTAGTGCATTTCACCCATCAAAGAAAAATGTTAATAGCCATTTACTGTGATGAAAATCTAGGCCAGATATTGGGAAATGTTTCTAAACTTTGCTACAAGAAGTGCCACGGTGAGAAATACTATGTATGCAGCTGTATGGAATCAATGGTTGAATACATGTAAACTGTGTAGACACAGGGATGAGACATTTTATTGTCTGCCATCTGTAAATCGAACCTGGCACTACTCGGTGGATCATACTGCAGCACCCAATGGACATCTGGGATGTCGATTCCTCGTGCCATCACATCTGTGCACACCAGAATCCCACTAGAACATAAAAGGGAGAGAGGCATATGACACTCCACGTAAAGTCAAAAATGACCCAGACCGGTAATTGTGTGAACTGTGTGCTTCTGACCTCTTCATCTCTCGGAATTCTGAGAAGATTTTGCTGCGCTTGTCCTTCTTCTCAATCTTGCCGTGGATGCAGAGGATGGTGACCTTCTTGATGAGAGTCTGCAGGGCCTTTCCAAAGTACTCCACACAGGCACATGTGCTATGACCACACAACACACATCATTACATTACAACAGCCTGCACACCTGCACTCTTTGTCACTAAAAATAGAACAAACTGCTGTTGTCTTCCTTCCATATACTGTAAGTCACAGCATGGAGGAAGAGCAGAATGGAGACTGGAGAAAGTTCATGCGTTGCTTGTTATACAGCATGCAATGGGAATAAGCTGTGTGATGCACACACTAGCCACACCCAGGGCCTGTAACACACCTGAAGAACACCAGCTGCTTCTCATGCTTGTGCTGCCTCAGGAAAGTCACTAGTGTGTTGAATTTGTCCTCTGCTCTGCACAGCTAGAAAATAAACACACACGTGAGAGCTGCGTAAGGATGCTTCCTTTTCTCTGTATTGACTTGACTTGAAAAACATCAGAGACATTCAGAACCTGTGATGTGAACTCACAGTGTAGTAGTTGCTAAGTCTTGCAGGGGTCTTCTGAGAATTATTAGCAGCCACGCCTTTCTCCTTGACAGCGACACGCACAGGATTACGGAGTCCTGCCCTCACCAGCTTTTCCAGTTCCTGTGTCTGAGTGGCAGAGAAAAGCCCAGTCCTCCGCTGCTTAGGCAAGTAGCCCAGGATGGTGTTCAAACTGGTCATAAGGGGAAGAAAAATATCGTAATTACAAATCAAAGAACTCAAGAGGATGCATGTGAGAACAAAAGGTGATGTGATCACATTAGTTAATATGGTTAAATGTAACTATGAAAGTTCATTGCTCTCATAGTTGAGGTCTGGGTTATGATCCTGGGCCTGATGACAGGCCTAGCTCGCTCTGGTTCAACAGCTGGAATGAGGCTATGAGGAGTGCTGTACCTGGCTTCGAAGCCCATGCCAAGCAGGCGGTCTGCTTCATCAAGAACCAGAACCTCCAGGGTCTTCACACAGCTGGCTAGGTCCAGTCCATCGGCTTTCCTACGGAACATGTCTTCCAGGCGGCCTGGTGTCGCCACAATGATATTTGCCCTATCAGAAAACATACAGTCCCATTCATTAACCCAAATCTCTGGAACAAACTACAGATTTGAGGGTGTATTTCATGTCAAATCATCACACTTTTGGACCTAAAATCTGTGATGATGAGGCCCAAATCTGTTGATTTGGCACAGAATAAGTCTACAGTAGATGGTGTGTGTGTGTGTGTGTGTGTGTGTGTGTGTGTGTGTGTGTGTGTGTGTGTGTGTGTGTGTGTCTGTCTACAAACCCCTGGCTCTTGAACTTCTCCACATCGTCAATTGGATTGTTACCACCAATTAAAAGAATCTGTCTGTAAAGGGGGAGGATCACATTTTCAGTCAAGATTGAGAACAACCTTTGGTTTGAGAATAGCCTCAAAATATATGGCATTAGCTTACCTTAACTGGGGATATCTTTGCAAGAAATGTTCAAAAACCTCACTGATTTGCAGTGCCAATTCTCGAGTTGGTGTTATAATCAGTGCACCAACCTAGAAGGAACAATGGCAAATGTTATGCTCCAATTTGTATCTAACGTTACCCTGGAAAACTGCAAGATATGTTAGTCGCTAAAATATAAGTACCTGTAACTTTTTAAGCTTTTCCTCGCGTCTCTGAAGAATCTCCAGAATCGGAATCACGAAAGCAAGAGTCTTTCCGCTGCCTGTCACCTTCGATCAGATCACACACACACGAAACGTAACCAACTGGAAGTAAAGTAGCTATCTATGGTATATTTGTTCGAACATTGCGTTCTGGTTTAATCAACAAGTGCGTAACAAAACCTACCGCTTCAGCAGCAACATCTTTATTACTCATGAAGAGAGGTATGCAAGCGGCCTGAAACAGAAGTGGCCATAACGTTAAGCCGTCTCAAGTTCATCACCACCTCATGTAAACATTAAAGTTGAAGAAGTGCCATTACCTGCACTGGAGTCATGTGTGTAAATTTCAATTCGTCGAGAGTCTGTAAAATGTTTTCGTCCAGTGTTACAGGTAAGCTGTCCCATTTTCCAGCTGTTGAATTGTCCATCCTCCATGTACAATCTCATGTATTCAAGCACAAACTCTAGAGACTGCTCAGATTTCTGAAAACTCTGATACCATGCTGGACCTACTTCCGGTCCGACTCCGTATATCGTCCGGGTACAAACAGTTCCCTCACTTTTTGGATTCCGTAAATGCCCATTTAGTATTGAATGCTTATTAAATGGCTTACATGTTTACATTACAGTAAGATGACAAGTCCTCTGAGATAAATATACGGGACATTTCCCTTTATTTTCCTTTGAACTAGGGGTACTATTTCTACAGTCAATCTCATTAAAATAAGTACCGGTAATGTTTTAGCTTATTATTACAGATTTCATGTAAGTATTTTTATGTGACCTATAAAATTTGCACATTTACAAACACATCAATTCCAAGTGTCGGCCAAGCAGTAACAAACTTATACCACGATAACTTAATTTAAAAAGAAGAACCAACAACTGGTCAAGATTTTAAGAAGGTCTCATTCTTCTTTTATTAAATCAAGTTTCACAAACATAAGTAACTTATTTTACATTTGTACAGTTCAAGCCATTCAGTCACTTGCATGACATTTGAGTCTTGTGACAAAATACATCACTGATACGGCGTAGCAGTGCAGTGGCCTAAGTTGAGAATCTGAACTGACAGAAAATTCTAATTACAAAAGTACATAAATTAACATCCCCATTCAATTCTGTCAAAAGGTACGGTTTAACCTCAAATTATACATTACATCTTTCAAATATTTTAGTGACAGCAAGCAACCAGTAATAAACGGGGAACAGAAAAAGTTCCCGCAGTCATATACATAAATATTTACTTCAAATGTGCCTCAAATGCTTGACTGTATTTAAAAAAAAATGTACACCATAAAAGCCCAAAGCAAGAAAAGATGTAACAGCATGGCAGAGCTTGTGGATAAGATCCACTTCTAAACAGACAGGTCATTCATTTACAAATACATTCTGAATATTTCTCCATCATCACTAACCAAAGTATTAGGAGCTATATGTGCATGTACATCATCACACAATAACCTACTTCTGACAGTTATTATTTATCATCAGCTGCAGTCACCACACCTCAAACCTGTCACAGCACCCCCTGTCTGTGGCTTAAGTTATCACACATTTACAGAAATAAATTAGAAGCACCCTCTTAAATAAAATATAGAGATGAACAGGGACTGTGCTGAGACTTTAAGGCAGACAACAGAACTGAATGGCATCAGCTAAATGGATTGTGTGGAGAGAAACATGATTGTGGTAGTTCAAAATACACTCTCTGACACTTGGGGATATCCGCAAGACCAACTGAGGTCTTGACCAGACAGTTCACAGGAGTTTTAAACCACTCGTCGCACTTCGAAAAACCTTTTTAGATAATAAATCTGTCCCAGTGTCATGGCGACCAACACAAGAGCTTCAAAGAAAGACCAGAGCACCACCCGACTGTTGGTGTTGTCATTTACTAGAAAAAGACAGACAAGACAACAAATAAATAACAAAAACACTTCATCAGATATTATAATTGGCTATGAAACAGTTATTATATTGAATAAAACACAAATTTA
>JASCQX010000029.1:9060995-9072074 GCA_030264415.1 Sardinella fimbriata
TCTCACCCACTCACTCTCCTTTCTCTCTCTCAGGAGTTGGAGCCTCAGGCTGGAGCTCAGCTGTTGCAGCTGTGGGAGCGTCTCTAAGGTCATCTGGAAACCACGGCAACCAAAGCAGGTAAGGAGAATTCTGGTCATGAAATAGATTCTTGAAACCAGCTTAACACACAAGACTTGGCAGTCCATTTCCATGTCAACTTTTTTTTTTTTTTTTTTTAAACAAGTATGCAGTATGTTTGATTTGCAGACACTAAAATTAATAAGTAGAAAGGAAATCTGATTGATATGTTAATGATGGATAGAAACTGGCTCAGGGTCAGAGCTGCTTTTTTCTTTCTTTCTTCCACATTCCCAAATCATGCTGCAACTAGAATCGCTTTCCTCTGCTGTTGTTTCCGTAGGAGGACGTCAAAATACCTGATCTAAAAGGCCTGAAGATGCAAGTCTGTCATGGATTGATCCCTTTTTGTGTGTATGTGTGTGTATGTATGTAGCATTACCAGACCTTTATATGACGTCATGAAATGGACTGCTCCGGTGCAGTTAAGTTCCTGGAGCATGATGGTAAAATTCACAGTGCCACTGGACTGTGGATTGTTCCTCTCGTACTTGAATTATTGTTAAGAACTGTGGTTTCAGTTCCGAGGTACTCATTTATAAATGCTAAACTATGTGGTTCCTGTTCTGAAGGTTCTCACATAAGTGTTCCAGTTTAATTTTTCAATGGCCTAATCTGGGTTGTAGTTGGTCCTGTCAAGAGTTGACTGATTAAGTTATTAAGAAATCAAAAGTAGTAAGTATAAGCCCTGATTAATGGACACTGGTGCAAGGTGTCATTTCAGTGTGGATATTTGATACAAAGGATGTCCATGATCCACTTCTATGCTATTGCAGTCTTTAAATACGCTATGAACTGGAAAGCAACTTTGTGCTAATATGTTTGAGATTATTGTAATGAATTGCTCTTGTAATCAATCTCAGTAGTCTCTGTTCATGGTGCTGCAATGATGAATTGGAGAATGATGTACAAAGGTATTTGTACATGGGGGTGGCAGTGGTAAATTTATTTTGCCTGTTCTTTGGCAGAAATACTGTGTGGCCCCATTGTCCCTTGGAGAGTTTAGGAGCAATCTTATCAGGTTTTGTGAAGAGATACAATTTTTAAAGTGTATCTACAGTACCAATGTATGAGTTAAAGTGTTACCTCATGTATAATAAGTGATTACTTAACTGATTACATTTCAGATCACATGTTTACACTGTTCTTTTAAGTGCTGACTGTGTGTAGCAAGCAGACCACTGTCTTTTATATCAAGTGGTATAACTTGTATTAAAGTTGTCATTTTTTTTTCCAAGATTCTACATATTCTACAGATTTTTTCTTTTTCTGTTACTTCAGTTTTATTTTCAGGTTTTTTTTTCAATGACAAAAGACTTTTACAGTGCAAGAAAAGATTTATTTGCTACATATTTACATCCATTGTACAATTAATACTTCAGAGCATTAAAAATGACAAAATTCTGCTGGTCAGTACAGCAATTTCTATGTTAATATTTTTTTTCTTTTCTTTTGATTTTACCTTCAAGTGTGTCTGTGTGCATGGATGTTTTGAGCACATTCTGTCTCCATATGTATGCAGAGTAGCCAATATTTTGCTTTGCATGTTTGTCTGTAGGGGAAAAAATATTCATATAGCACTCCACTACGCTCCTATCTACAGTATGTGCATATCGGATACATTTGCTGTGCACAATAAGCAGGCTGTCAATCTTCTCTTCTCCAGCAGAGGGAACCGTTAGTACTGACTCCGTTCCCTGGCGTAAAGGATCCGGTAGATAATCTCTTCGGGAGAGGGACCCATGAGGGCTGAGCTCTGGTCGGTCAAGGGTCTGTTTTTACTCAGCCCTTGGCACTCTGGGTCCTCAACACAGCCCTCTGCGGATACATAGATGTTTTTTTTCAATTCATATTATAGGTACAAGGGAGAAAGGCCTAATCAAAACATTTGTACTTAACATTTCCCATTCTCAGAATTGCAATAAGTTTTGACACCCATTCACGTTGTAGCTTCTCCCACCTCAAAGAGTAGATGACAAGTGTCAAGTTGAGAAAAATGCATAACTCTTAAGCCTAAAATGTAATTTATGTCACATGTAGGTTAAAAAAGTCGTGGAGTAGCCTAACTAAAAACTTACTAGAGTCGCAGCAAACCATTGGCGCAGCGCAGTGACCGTTCTCGGAGCCACATGGCTTCCCGTCGGATTCACATGGGTATGGCAGGTAGTCCTCTTCCGCACAGCGTGCAGACTCCGGAGAGCCCACATAGCAGCCCATCTCTTCGACGCAGCAGATGTTGGGGCCAAAACAACGCCCCCTATCACCGGGACCACATGCCATACACTATGTCGGAAAAAAAATTACATGTGAGACATAGGGGTCGGTTTAGTCGAAGGGTGACCTCACGCTCATCCATACCAACACTAAAAAACACGCACATTGATTCAAACAATGAACTAAATTGGACCTAATATCTAACTTACAGGGTAATAATAGCAAATGTGGTATTAAATGTAAAAAAAAAGCTTCATATTGTCAATTAGACTAATTAAGTGGGCTATGGACAAATATATTTCGCTCAAACACTTAACAGCTTCTCACCTGTCTGGGAAGTTGATCCGGGAATGAGCGCTTTCCACCTCGGGGGCAGTTCTGGATGTAACAGGCTGAGGACAACGACAAAAGACCAAGGATACACAGGAGCTGCAGTCCGAAATCGTTCATTGTAGAAGAAAATAAGTGGCCTCTCTCAACCTTGCCGGAGGATAGTCTGTTTCTTCTGGCTGTCTCCTCTCACTTCTCCACTGCTTCAGACCTGCCCGCTATTTATCTGAATCTTGGAGTATGATGATGCTCTTCTTCAACGTCATCGTGTTTGTTCGCTCTGTCCCCGCCACCATCGTCACTTTCACGACCCTGTTGTCACTCTCCGTTGGATCAAAAGTTAATCAACCTATTTAGCAGATAAGTAGTAATTATGTAGCATAATAGTGGCATCAACATATTGTGTGGCGGTCCCAATTAGGCCTACGCATCGGTGACAACAGAATTCTGGACCTCCAAGGTAGGCCCCAGAGTCACAGTAAACCTCTCTCCCCTAAGTGTATCCTTTCTCTGGATCTTGATGCTTGAACATAAATGGCAGTTCATCTTTTTAACGGGCTAATGGAAAAAATGTAGGCTATGTAAAAAAGGACAGGTCCACCTTGTGAATGGTTACATGCGCCTTGTAAGCCATTCAATATTTTGTTGGCTACCATTATTTTGTAACTAGCCTACAGCAGAAAACTCCACACACACACTTCAGGCCTACTCCTAACCCACACAAGAAACATGCTTCCCTGGTGACAAAATATCACTTTCTGTAGATGTTTTCCGGAAAAAAAAATATCTAAATGGTTTAAGAAAACGAAAAAAAAATCGTCTATAAAGATATAGAGGAAAGCAAGAAAATAACTTTTCGGAGCGGGATGTTTCAGACAGAAGGACAGGGACAGTATTAAAATCAGAAACGTCGGAAACGACGAGGAAGAGGGAAAAACCGAGGGAACATGAAGAACACACTGGGGTCAGACAGAGGCAGCAGCTGCATCAGAAACGGCACATCTTGCCTCAACATCACCAATAAGCCACAGCAGTTTGTGTGCAGAAGTATTTTTCACTGTTATTTACCGCAGAGCGCACGCTAATTTGTTTGAATATTTATGAATTTGGCTAAAGCACCAATAGGTATGCATGGCAGCAGGCAGGTGACGGTTCAAACAGTACCCTGCAAAGAGCAGCATTAGTGCACCAGGGGGTCTTTTTCATCCACATCAGATTCAGCAGTTACACCATATGATTTCAGTCCTTGATTTAAAAAAGAAAAGAAAAAAAGAAAAGAAAACGTACTATAGGTTACTGTGGATACACTGTTACACAAATTGGGCTACATAACCGTTGCCACTACCGCATAGGCTACCTTAAATTGGTATAGGTAATTCTGCAATAGCCTACCTATTTGTATAGGCTACATTTGAAGACAGTCACTATTGCAGCAACAGAAAGATTAAATGATTTGGCACAGCTAAAAAAAAAGTGATAGGCCTATGAATTCTAAGATGCAGGAAGTCAGGCAGTTTAAATTAATGGTAAATTAGTCACAAATTAGTGTCATAATTTGTGGTGGTACATATGTCAAGCCATTGCTGGAATAATAAAGCTTTCATTTAGAAACTCGTTTACACAATTAGTGTGAGGCAAGGAGAAAAAGCCACCAACACAGACAAACACAACCAAGGGCAAGGGGTCAAGCTCTTTTATGCTGCACAGGAGCTGGAACACAGTCTGCCTGTATTGTGTGTGTGTGTGTGTGTCTGCGCGTGTGCGTGCGAGATCAATAGATAGAGGTATTGGTTTGTGATGTTTCGAGGTGGGAGGGAAGGAAGTGCATCAAAGAACATGCAGTTTTTATAAACCATAAAAAGACTCCCGGTATCACATTTAAAGCATTTTGTGGCAGGGGGAATTGCAGAGGACATCAACTTATGTGACCATGATTCACTTCCAACAAAGGCATTGCCTTGAAAAGTTATTGAGACTCAAATGAGATTTGAAGGCAGTCAGATTATATGATTTTTGATTCCTTTTGCCCTCTATAACCAGAGGTTTGCAATGTATTGGTGTTCAGTAGCACTGCTTATGAATTCTAAGTTTCTTTCATGAAATTCAAAGTGATAACATTTTGCAATTAGGAAAACCATTGGCATCATATGTATGTGTGCTATTTCAAACACACAATTTACTACTAACTTTGCTCTACTGCAGGTTAGTCCATCTTCACGATGGCCAATAGGTGTAAGAGGCAACTTTAAAGTATTAAAGAACAAAGTATTTTCCAATGAGTGGGCAGGTAGCCTATAAAATCATCTGATCCTCTATCTGTATTCAGTGTGCTCAACATCATTCATTTTACTCTAGACAGTAGTTTAGGGGGTACAATTTCTCATTCATTTACTGACATTGACAGTCAAAGCCTTTGTTGGATGATTGCCAATAGACCTAGGCCTACTAGTTTCTGTCCACAATTTGCGTTGCTGTTGCAACTTATGCCGCCAGGTACCTGAAGGTCTTCCTTTAAATAATATGAAGATGTTATTGAGGAGTTCCGAAAAGAGCCAATCTGACTCTCGCCATCGGAATAGTTCCACCAAGCTCCACATAGCATTCCATTGAGCTCCACACATTCATTTGGACTCACATGCGATGGGAAGGACTTCAAGGGAGCAAAAAATAACTGTGCCAATTGGTAACGCCAGGCAGGATTTGAATTGATATGACGTAGTGGACATGTGACATTCTCATTAGCATCACTTTTTGGTTTCAATGTGAGTGGTTGTAGTAGCATGTCAATAAAGGCCCATTTATACTCTATGTGTGTACTTTTTGCCCGTATTTCTGTCTGTACATTCTATCCATTAATATCTTCATACCTCCGTCCGTTTTTTGTATTGGAATATGCAGTCATGTGATATTGCCCCCGCTATTTCCAATGGCTTTCATCCGTAATCATAAGCTCCCAAATTTGGTGTCAAAGTATGCATGAAATCAATGGAAAGGAGGTGTGAAACACTCCACACGTATCCATATCCATCTTTTGCATGAGTATGAATGGGCCTTAAAGGGATGAGCAAGTGGTTTATCCAGTCATATGAGAGGATTTTTGATAAGGCCCTGCATACCTAAATACATCTCCAATGGAGTACTTCTAGATGAATGTGTGGAGCTAGGCGGAATGAAAGTCAGATGGCGAGAGTCAGGTTATAAAAGAGCATCATCAGAAGAAAACGTTTGACCTGAGTAAACCCTGTGGCTGCTCCTCCATTCATTGAGATGACCTTGAGGCCAATGGTCACAAGAGTACCCTACCTCTTTCTCCTCTAAGCGGAGTATTGATTATAAGGAAGTTGTGACATAAATGGAGAGCCTTTTACACATCATTCTTTGAGATGTATAACATCTTGAGGTCACACTGAACTGGCCTCGAGTCTTGACTTCCTAAGCATGACATTTTAAAATTGAAGCTGAAGTGAAGCCAAAACTCTGCCAAGTGCGGCTAACACTTTACTCATGTAAAATGTTTTAATTGCAATTGTTAACTAAATTTGAAAAAACAAACAAACATATCCACCATAAACAGGAGATTTTTTTGGTTATATGAATCATAGCTACAGTAAATCCCACCCCATGCCAGCAAAATCCTGCAAAATCAGTTGCAGGATATACAACAATCCTTAAGTTAAATTGAATACCTTTTAAAACCTTTTTTAGATATAATGTTTGAAATGAATAGTTATGATTTCAGCATAAACAACTGAGACCTCAGGACGTAGATAGGCTAAAGCCAACTAGCAGATAGAATATCAATCAAAATTGGACACCTCATAGTCTGACGAAAACAAAAAACTTTTCAAAAAAAAAAAAAAAAAAAAAAAAAAACTCTAAAACCAAATGTAACAGTTTATGGCCTCAAATTTTGCCATTTTAATTTATCACCTTTTAATACTTTTAAAAACCCTGCAGACACCCTAAATTGTCATTGTTTCCTTGGTTTTGGGTAATTTGGAAATGGACAAGAATGTTCTTTTCTTCAGATAGACCAACTGGCAACTGTGGTGTGACTGGGTTTCCCCAGGCTAAGGCCATGTACTGTAGCTTTGACACAATCAGAGCAGCAGTCATTGGTTGTGTGGCAAAACCCAACCATCCCCGTCTTGGTTTGTCAAAGCTTAATCTTGTGTCTTTTTTTCAGTATCAAAAATAAGTCAACATGAGAATCTTAAAAAGGTGTCATTTTAGAAATATTTTCTATGGGACATTGATTCGTAACAACAAGCTAAGAAAACGGTCAGGCAGATTTAAAAAGACACATTGAATGAATAGGCAATACAGCAAGACAGGGTCAAAGATGTCTGTGATGCTGTGGCTGGAATATGAAGGGGAGAGAGAGAGGGAGAGAGAGAGAGAGAGAAAGAGAACGCGCACAGGCAAAATGTTCAAAGAAAAGAACATCTGTGCTTCACCTCCAAGGGCATGAGTGACTCACACCTCCCTCCTGCTTTGGTTGCTGTGGTGGACAAATGTTAACAGGCTTAACGATAGACAAAGTTGTCCTAAAATTTGTCTTGCTGCAGCTTAACACAAATAGATTGTAAAGCGTAGTACATACAGCAAACAATTCATCATAAACAACATTTGGAATGTAATATTTGATTCTTCCTTCATTCCACACTGAAATGTTTTTAATCTTTTTTTCAGTCTTCGTAGTACTGGCCAAGACAGTGTACTGTACATCTCTCTTTAATAATCGAATACTGATATTGTGTTGTGAACAAAAATGGACAAAATACATGATGTGAATGACTAAAATATGTCTGTTAAAGCATGTTAAGCAAAAACTCCTCTTATTGAATGACCTTCCTATGGTTGTTCACCAAAGAGCACAAAAGGTTGTGGAATCAAATCAGAACAGCGAAGCTTGACCTTAGCCCCCCTTCTATAGGTTAACCATCTCCTAGCCTACCCATACAGGCCTTTCCTAGGACTACTGTGTGGGAGGTACTTATGATTGTGAATGGTTTTCATTGGGATGTATCCTTCAACATTTAACAGGAGGTTCTAAGATAGGAACGTGTTCTTTACCATTTTAGGGACAGTTGAAAAAAACGTATCAATGTGACGTCACACTTTGTCACTACAGAACACTCCCCACACCACCTTAAAAAAAACAACCCTCATGTCCACTTTGCACTTTTATTAGCTAACAGTTCCATTTTATTTTTGTAATAAAATATAGATTAAAGCATAAAAATCGTGATGTGGCACCTTTCACTTCATGTTTGAAAGGTACAATACTGTTTTGTCCAGACATGAAAGATGCACATCAATTAGATTATTTTCCTTACTGTTCACTGCTCCATCAAACATTATAATGTGTAAACAGTAATTGGCTTAATTTTTACAATGGTCAGTAAGTTCACCTGCATTCAAGGTCTCGCTGAAGAAACACTGGACAGCTCATGAATATTCTATGCACATAAACAAAAGGCCAAAACTAATTAAAATGCGACTCTTCAGAATACGGTAAACATGACTTGATGAATGATGTAGGAGGAATCAAGTTGCCACGTACACAAACTCAATTATCTGACAGGCATAGAGAAACCTGGTTCTGGTTCACCTTCACACATTACTGCCACATCGTAGTTGTAGATTGTAACAGAATTATTCACTATATCATAAAATCATTATTATTTATCATTAATAGTAACACAGTAGAACTGATGCATGACAACAGTTCACAGCTATGAAAAAGTGACACAATGAAACAGTGAATGTGAACCACAAAACAAAAAACCTCAAGATTACTCATACCGTCAGGATTGTCCTTAAGGCAACATTTATTTAAATTTAAGACAATCACAAACAATGCAACAGAAAAAACACACACACAAAAAAACACAATTAATCTTTTTGACTCCCAAAAATTTTACAGTGGAGATAGGCCAGTCTCTCTGTGCGAGAGCGCTTCAGAAGAGGGAACCATTCCCAGTGAGGCAGCTCCACAACATGGTACCCAGCCAGAGTCAACTGTTTGCGCTTCAGTACATGGAGGCCTAGCAGCTTCTGCGACCGATAGCAGTAGTGATTCCTGTTGGACACCTGCACAGCGATGCGTGTGATCGTCCGCTCTGATGTCACCGGCTTCTGGTGACAGGGTTTAGTCAGAGAGCCCAGGAGGCTGTCGGTGAGGTCCACGCCGACGGTGAACACCCCCCCGAGCTCGCCTTCCGGCACGACACTATACAGAGGCGGCGGGGGCGGGGGAGCAGGAGCTGGAGGTTTTCGAGTATTGGTCAGCTGCGCGAGGAGGTCGTCGGTGAGTGTGACTCCACTGTGCCCCTGTTCCCAGGACTTATCAACAGAGTGAGAGACATCGGTCAAATAGTTGTGCTCCTCTGGGACGACCGGCAGCGGCTGGCCCTGGGGGTCGAGTCGAACCTCGATGTCGATGGAGCGCACGTGCGGCAGGATCATGTGCTTGCGGACGAAGCGCTCGCCGCCGAGCAGTTCCTGCAGTAAGGCTTCTGCTTCCAGCACCTCGGGTTTGAGGCACACATCCTCGCGGGCGAAGTCCCACAACAGCTGGATCACCTCGTCCCGTGTGGCGCGGTCCAAACGAGGACCCGTCCACTGGGGCAGCTCCAGGCCCACACTGCCGTCCAGCGTGAACAGATCCGTCCGCAGCTCCAGCCGCTGAGACGCCGATGCCCGGCTCACAAACTCAGGGCTCAGGGCCATAGTGATCAGGTCATGTGGGAACTGTCCGACGAATGCCAGGCCTAAAAGAGCGGTCAGCAGGTGCTCGGGGAAACGCTGGAACTCGGCCTCGCGTTGGCGCAGAACTTCGGTCAGGGCGGAGTAGAGGTCTGGGCACTGCTTCGGGTGGAGACCCAGGGTGCCAAACGCCCAGAGCATCTTGCAGGCGTCCTTGCTCCGGCAATGGGGTGCGATGTCGGGCACGCGCTTGGCCACGGCGAGAAGGATGTGCAGGTCACGGTATTTCAGCGCCGAGCAAGCCAACACTACGTGCATCAGGCCCTGGACGCCCATGCCCTGGGCTCGGCGGGGGATCTCCTTGCCCATGGCCTCCAGCCAGCCGAGGTGGTCCAGGTGGCTAAAGCGCAGCAGCTTCATGACGTTCACCAAGGCAAAGTCGCTCATGTGTCTGACCTGTTTGAGGGCACGGTCCACCAGCTTCCGTACCGCCCTGCCGCTTAGCCCCGTTTGCGCCTTGAAGAGGCCCAGGCACACGGCGCCCACCTCTTCCGGCTGGAGCTTGCCCAGGTGCTGCATCAGCAGGTACTCCAGTGGTTGGACCAGTGACGCCGGGCACTTGCGGCCTTCGCCGAGCAGGTAGACCAGCTCCACCAGCTCTGGCGCCCCCACCTGGGAGAAGTGGGCGCTGACGCACTCGCCCATGCGGTCCAGGTAGCGATTAACCGTCCGACCCAGGCAGCGCCAGAGGTCGCCCGCCAGCAGCAGCTGGTGGAGCTCCAGGCCGGCCGCCCGGCGCACAAACTCAGCCTCGTAGAGCTCCAGCATGCTGTGGGAGGGGGGTAGACCCAGCAGCACCAGGGCCTGCAGCACGTCCAGCAGTTGTGTGATGGTGAAGCTTTGAAGTGACTCCACGCTGTAACGCAGCAGCATGTAGAAGCGCGAGTCGCTGCGGATCAGCGGAGTCTGCTGGACGGATACGGTGCCGAGGTCGCAGAGGAAGCCAGCAATATCCGCAGGGGTCATGCTGCCCTTGAGGACAGTCACTTTGTGCAGGATCAGGGAGTCCTGCTTTGGAGGAAGCGGGGACGGCCTCGAGGAGAGGTTGTAGGTGAAGCTGCGGTACTCGGGTCGGCACAACTGGAAAGCACGGGGGTCCACTTGGACATCCGGAGGAACATCGTGGGAGGGTAGAGATGTGTCTGCCTTGTCCTTGCGGTTGTTACGGTTGTCTCTCCCAAATGCAAGATCAAGCAGGGTGTTCTTGGTGATAGAAAGATGACGGGAGGAGCTGATGCTGTAGATATTGCTTTTCTGTCGGAGAGCAGGAGAGAGGCCAAACTGACGAAGGTCGTCCTTAGCATCTGTCTGGTCCTGTGACTTCCTTACGGCAGGCCTGCAGTAGGCCGCTGGGTTGTACTGCAGCGTATACTGTCCCACTGGGCGCAGCCACTGGGTGCCCTCGTCCTCCTCTTCCTCTGCTTCCTTCTGCCGCAGCGTCTCTCCATTGTTAGAGGGACGGCTCCAGCCCTGCGCAAAGGTAACCGCTTGTCTGGGGCAGGCATGTAGGTGGAGGGGAGCCAAACGCCTGCTTAGAACCCGCGCAGACATCCACAGAGGAAACTAGACACAAAAAACATAAATCCCTCATAATAAAGCCACTGCAACTAGCCTGGCAAGCCAAACTATACACATGAATTGTATAG
>JASCQX010000029.1:10167471-10179725 GCA_030264415.1 Sardinella fimbriata
TTATTTATTTATATCTTTTGTTTTAAAAATCCATTTAATCTTAAAAGATCTACAGCTGAAAGTAAGGAATGTCATGTCGTTTATGCACATGTAAATCTAGCCTTAATGCCAGATTAATGCCTTAATGCAGTTAGGCAACTGTTATGCTGTTGATCCAGCTTTTTGCTAATTTACCATGCTGCTATGCGGTGTTGTTGTGAAGCTTAATGAAATAAAAATAATATTAGGTAAATAAACATAATAATATAATAACTGGCTAGACAACATTATAGGAGTGTTTCATCATGTCTGACTAGCTGAATGGCCAGTCTAAATTTTACATAAGTTCTGGAGTTAAAAAAAATGACTACTCAGAAAAGTCATGACTATGTTTTATTTCATTGATATTTTAAAGTTGTTAACCAAATATGAACAATGTGAGTGTATTTTTGAGTTGAACTTTACGTTGAAGACATCAGTATGGACTGTATGTGATTCTATTCTGATCTACTCAGACTACAGTGGGCAAGCTGGGGAAAATGTTGGTCCAGTAGTTGACAAAGCGCAGCCTCATCTTCTGCCCGACAGATTCTTTGCCCATCCGATGGTTGATGTCCACAAACTGGTGAGTCTCATTGTTAAACGTGGGCCAGGTGACCGGGACATTGGACTCACCTTTGTTAGGGTCTCTGTTACGGGAGTGGAAAGAGAGTGTAAATGTGATGAAGGCCATTTAGTTATGGAATGTACACACAATTCAGGAGCAGTTGAAATAAAATGATTGTCATTATGTAAGACTGATTTTGGGCATATTGATCTAATTGAAAATACCCAGTCCTGGCAAAGTTGGTCCAGTAGGAGATCATGTATCCAGAGACATCACGGTGCTTAGGCCAGTATCCCAGAGGAGTGGCGAAGGGTTTACCAAAGACGTACTGCAGGTCATCAGCATGGTCAGCACCCATCCAGCTTGGGTACACAGGCATTCTAGAGGCCTGAGAGAACAGGTAAGAGTAGGTGCGGCCAGTCCTGAGGAAAGACAGTAATGGAGAGAGGGAGGGAGAGTGGAAACAACAGACTGTAAGTCATCATTCAAGAGCCATGGAGTATATTCCATTCTTTCAATGTTTCCTTTTTTTAGTTACCAGATTATTAGCAGGGATGCCTCTATCAAGTCACATGTGGATGGTGATTTGTTATTTAGGGGAATGTTTTGACAATGTTACAAATAATAAACAGTAGATGCATTGGTGGCAGAATTAAAAAACATGGGGATATTTTTACTGATTATTTCAAAAAGATATTTCATTGTAAAATTAGCAATGTAGCAATACTACTTCAACCTGTCAGCTTATGCAGGTCCAAGCGCTTCAGAGGAAAAGAAGATGTTGTGGTCATGTATGAGAAAATCAGAGTTTGTGTTAGCCTTGCCACGCTATACGCCCCTAACAGCAACAAATGTAATTCTCTGCTGGGGACATCCAGTGACTCTTCATAGGGCTACTCCTACGACTGGCCGACGAATCACTGTGAAGTGCAGAGTCTAAAGAATGATTTGATTTAATGAATGCTTTGAATGACAACCTTTTAGCCCGCCTTCCCTCCCAATGAAGAGTCTCTAGACTCCAACATCAATTTGATTTGGAGGATAGCGCAGCTAGGCTAAGTTTGTGTTTGAATATTATGAGAGTAATATTTGCAATCCAATGACTTTTGATTTATCTCTTTTTATCAACTTTGTCTCCAGGCTTACGTGGCGACTTTGCTATGCTGGTAGAGAGCAGCCTGGGTGGGCACCAGAAAGATGTAGTCAGTCTCTGCATCCACAATGGCCCTCTTCACCTCCTCCTTGGTAGGCTTGGCAGGATCTGCCCACATGGATGTGTACTCATTGAAGGCCAGTTCAGAAGCCCGCTGTCCCTTCTCTTTGGTAAGGGCCATCAAAAGAGTCCTCAAATCGTCACTAAAATAAAAAAGGACATAGAATACCACAAAGTGTAAGGAAACACAAATGTAAAAGAGGGGCAAAGAGGAAAGTCTTAAGTCTTAGTACAACTAAACTCGGCAAAGTTGAGGCAAAGTTCAGTTTCGATTTCTGTTGTCAAAGAGCTTATACTTTCAGAGGTTACGAAAATGACAAGAATCCATACAGAAATTACAGTAGCAAGCGTCTTTGTTACTACTGACAATGGCTTCTCCTGCATCTGCTTCTGTATATTTGCAATATGCTATCAAGGCTAGTTCCTCTGTTTACAAGGAGATTCTGGTTACTTTAGCACTGAATGAAAGTGCATAAAGCCCACTAACAACAAAGCTCCAGGTTGAAATGCAACAGTGTTCTCCGTCAACATCAAACATTAATAGATTAGCTCAGTGACCCCACATGTCACACATTAATGATAGAATTGATTAATCAATTAGTTGTCAAAAGTGTCAACATCATACTAATCAAACAACTGATTATGGAGAAGATAATTGATTAATTAATCGACTTTGAAAATAATAGCAGCATTTTTTTCTACTGTAATTTAGTAACTGTAGGTCATTCAAATTAGGGGTCCATGATGTTTAACGGTTTGAGGTCACTCACAGAGGTGTATCCTGAAGAGGTCCGTTGATAGAGGGCACATCTAAACCAGTGAAGATGTGACCATCCATGTCATTGGCACCAGCAATGTAGTCCATCTCGGCAGCATTGACAAACAGGTTGCTGGGCTCATCTGGTAGGAAGTCTCCGTCGATGACAGGAGAGAGGACCAGGTTGTTGACAATGGGAGCTGAGGAAGACAGATATTTTATTACACATTAGCAGTAGCATAGCAAGAATATAGAAAAGAAACACTCACTACATACACGCAGACACACAACATACCATTTAACATATATTAATATTTTTTTTAGATATATATTTAATATACAGTCTCTACACTAAGAGCATAATCCTCATTTTGTGGATTATCTCGTTCATATGCGAATTTTACACTTGAATCTCACAAAACATCCCACAGTCCCTGTACTTCCAACTCACCAGCTGCAGACCCATGCATGTCCAAAGTACCAGCAAGGGTAAGAGCATAAGCATCAGTCATCTTCAGACAGGCAGCCATGGTATCATCAGTTGGGCAGCCAACCCTCGTAGCAACCTGGGGAAGAGAGATCTCATTAAACTAGTAGTAAAGAGCAGAGGATGTAGGGTGGTAATGATGATGACCCTCTCAACTCTCTCAATGAAGGTGTGTGCTTTGATAGTCTCATAGGCAAATATCGTCAACACTAACTATTATTGTAGCATTATCCTTATGAACAATGTTGTAACACTGTAACTAATGATCATATGAACTCTCACAACTTCTTGCATCGACACTTGATGACTTACATTAGCAGCAACATACAGGAACAGACATTGTATGTGGACATAAATATATCAGACGTAGTCTGACAGAATGGAACCAGTTTACCAGCTCAGCAAAAGCTCTGGGGTTCCTGTTGATGGCCCAAGGGCAGAGAGCCACACCACTCTGGGAGATGCCTCTGCGGATGAGACCCTTATTCTTGGGAGTGATGAGCTGTGGGGAACAGAGGGATAAGGGAGGGGATTCTGTACATGTATGTGTGTTAAAGATCACAATGCTACAGAGAGATGAATAAAAATGAGGTAAGAGAGGGTGAGAAAGAAAAAGAAAGACAGAGAGAGAGAGAAGAAGAGAGAAAGAGAGAAAGCGAGAGGGAGAGAGACTTTTCTACCTGGAAGTTGGTACTGGCGCCTCCAGCAGACTCTCCAAACACGGTGATGTTGTCGGGATCTCCACCAAAAGCACGGATGTTCCTGTGCACCCAGGCAATAGCAGCATGCTGATCCCACAAGCCGTAGTTACCTATCAGTGTATCATCACTTTTATTAGTTCCTTTTATTCCATTTTGTATAATACTTTCTTCCAGTGAAGGATGTGCTCATGGCTGATTACCGGGAATGCCGCTGTCTCCAGTACTGAGGAAGCCCAGAGTTCCCACACGGTAATTCACTGTCACCACAATGACGTTTCCCTTGTTGGCGATCTCCTCTCCATCGTACAGATAGTTGTCGAGGAAGTTGGCTCCCATCGCACCACCGACCAGGAATCCACCTCCATATATCCAGACCATGACGGGCAGGTTGGTAGAAACATCTGAAACAAAGTTTCAGGTAGGATTTTACAGTTGAAACTTTTAACTTTGACAATAATCACTGGAGATATTGCATAAGATATTGGGTATCAAAGTCTGGACAAAACAAGGTGCTTCGCAATCACAAGAGTGATTGAGGTAGAGAGTAAATAACCAGGGATGCTGATGTCTACAGCACTGAGGAAGCCTACAGTACTGTTATTCAGGAAATGTCATCACTCATCACAATGACATTTGATGCCCAGCATTGTATGTGACGAGTTTGATAGTCTCTTCATGAGCTGGAGGATGGAGTAGGCTACCTCCCAGTCCCTGGGGCACCCAGATGTTGAGGTAGAGACAGTCCTCATCTCCACGGGTGTCTGACTGGAGGAGATTGAGCTGCAGACATCTCTTCCTGTATTCTGTGGCTTTCAGAACACCTGCAGACAGTAAAGATTGCAAAGGAAATATACAGTCATGCCCATGAGTATGTGTCTGTGCAATGAAGGCTGTTGACCAAAGTTAGCATTCTTGCGATTAATATGGGTAATTTCTAAAGAACTTCGACACAGCAACAATTTTCAGTGTTTTCAGCATTTTGCTGATCTGGATGGTCCTTTTTCCTACAGATAATGTCAATTTAGGAAAACATATCTGAAAGTGGTAGAGGGTAATATGCACATTGAAAGTCCATTTTAGTACTAAATTTAGAAATTTGACAAATTTTTGCTTTAAATATCACCCTTCACTCAAAATGTCATTACATTCAGTATATAGTATTCAACATTTGTACTTATGTATACTATGGCTACTATACTACCGGTATGTAAGCTATACAAAATATGTTTTATGTTTATTGCTGCCCATTGATTATGACAATAGTCAAATGAGAGTCTCATGAGGAAAGGTGCTACCACACTGACCATGCATATACACTGAATAACAGCTTCTAGAAGTGAACCTTAGGGAGACCCACCATCCCAGCCAGGGTGAGGCTGGGGCTTCTCAAAGCGACCAGGGGGAGCAGCAAAGGGGATCCCCTTGAAGACGTCCATGTAATGGAAGAGTCCGGAAACAGCATAGTTCTTTCCAGAGACCATACCACCTTCAGTGAGCACAGTTCCCAACTGAAAACAAAACAAAACAAAAACATGCATCAGATCCTTCATCATTAGGAATATTTAAAAAATAATAATATAACAAAAATGATGACAATAGTAATAGAATAGACAACAGTGGGTTTAGTGTAACATCTCCATGGAGACTCTGATTGGTTTGTCATGTGTATCTCAATAGGAAAACGCATCCTGCACACACATCACATCATCTAACTGTTCCAAAATGTATGAGACTAAATTAATCAAAGTCATTAAGGCTCACAGAGGCAGCAGAAGCAGAGCCCAAACAAAGGGCGAAAGTCAGCATAAGTCCCAAAACGGCCATGGTCAACGATCAACAACAGGACTGAGAACCTTTGTGTTTGGCCAAATATATATCCCCTCCTGACCCCCCTATCTCCTGCTGCCTATCAGGCTATTTTTGCCAGTGTGGTTGCATAATCACACCAACCTTTTACCAACCTGGGAGTTTGTCTCACCATCACACCGAGAGTTAAACAAAAACTCTACCTAGATCAGTTTCCGATAAGCTTCCAATAGCCTGGTGGAATTGATCAGGTGGAATTGATAAGGCTTTTTAATAGATAATTTCCTTACAAGTTGTTTGTGAAGATGCCGCGGTCAATATTCCCACTTATTATTTAACATCAAATTGTAATTTCCAATGACTTTCCAGGCACAAGTCTCCCAAATAGAGGGACTGGAAAATGGCTCTATGATGGCAACTTTGGTAGCAACTAGTATTTTCAGATACAAGGGGTGTACTTGATGAAATGTGTGGGTATGCAAAACATGTTCCACTAAAACATAGGTTTGACACAAGCTCGCACCTCACCTGGTTAGATCATCAGTTTGATATAGCATAGAGATTAAAGCACTGTCATTGAACTGCATCTTTATTTGTCTATTTCCTGTCTACTTCATGCTTTCAAACTCAAATCTCCCTTTTATAATGTTTGCATAACCCATATACTGTATGTGTGATTTCAAAAAGGAATTGCATTAGTGCTGACAACGATAAAATTAGTGACAAAAATTAAACACTAAGAAAACTTTTTTTTTAGAAAACATAATTTGTCTTAAAGGAGAAATTCAGTGTGAATCAATCCATAGCCCTGTTGTTCAAGGTAGCTGAATGCTGTTGCTGAATGCTGGAAAAAGAACAAAAACAAATGCTACAACATAGGCCAAATAATGAACTGGGCAACTAACACTAAGTAAATGGGGCATAGTTTCAGTTACTTTCAGTTTCATTTTGCTATGCCCCATTCAGTTAACAATAGTTATTGGTTTATAACTATAACCTATGTTGCATCATTTTTTCTGTTCCTTTTTGCTACAGACAGCATTCAGTGACCTCTAACAATAGGGCAATAGATTAATTCACACCAAACTTCTCACTTCTCCTTTAACAAAGTCTTTTTCAATGGCCCAGACCTATAATCAAGAATCTCTGTTTCCATCTCATTGTCACTGCGATCTGATGGCTGGAACTCTTCATTCTCTTCCTCCTCATCTTTGTCATCTCCCTTGCTTACACCACTTTGAAACACAATAAACACTGGGAGATCTGCTGAGCCTCATTATGAATACTGTTATGACCCATGGATACATGTCGTACACACTCTGTTTATTGTCCAATAGCTCTGATATTACTGTTCAAAATGGTTTTGTGAGACACATGTTGCACAGAACATAACAAAGCAACATTTAGAAAAAAAACTATCTATAGTAGTAAAAACTATAGTGGTAAAAACTACTATCACCCCATGCCATTACTAAGTTTTAGTTAAATCATGCTTGGTTAATGTGTGACTGTGGTCCTTGAAAATCTCACAGGTGGTGTTGGTATACCGGAGGTTTGCTTGGGTTATTTCTAGGAATAGGGGCCTCCACAACATTTGCTCTCCAATGTTTATTTTTCCATTGTTTTTATATTAAGAATCAGAAATATCATAGGACAAAATCTGGAATAAAATATGAGGCTGTTCCTGTTCGCTAATGATTCACTATGGTGATGTGGTCTCTTGACCTACTTTTTGTTTTAGGGACTAATATTTGAGTCATTAAAAGGTTTATCTGGAATATTCATATATTATCCATTATCCAGAGTTTATCCGTACTTTATCCATAGCCTTGTTGTCTAATGCTGTCGATAGGTATCAGAACGACAGCAGTAGGTACAAACGTAGACCGAATTCACAAACTGGCAGCTAACGGATACGGGCATATCAAACTGAAACTGACATCAGTTAGCGTTGGCTGCCGTTTCGCTATTTGGTCTAACCATGTATGAAAATCGATAGCACTTAGCAACATGAAACAATGGGGCTATGTGTTGATTCACTCTGGATAATTCCTTTAAGGACTGCTCAGTTACATTTAGGCTTAGCCTGACAAAAAACAAACAAATAAGCAAAAATGTGTTAAGACCACCTCAGATTACTTGGGAATATTTGGCAAAAGAAATAGAAAATAAAAGGGTAGGTCTGTGTAACAGATTCCAGCTATGAAGCTGTGTATATAGAACGTTAGTAAAGCTTTTATCAAAATCTGTTTACTAGGCTATATTAAAATAGGTACTAATATCAAAATATTATCTAGCCTGGTTTTCCCGACCATCAAAGCTCATACAAGCTTAGTCTGGCCAATCTCACATACTAGCTGCCTTCTCAAAAGGCAGAATCAATGTTAAACTTGTTTAGCCCGCCGCCTTCACCTTGGAGTAAAAGCTCTCTTCTCATTGGTGCCAGAAATTCTGGGACAGGAACTGCAGTACATAGGCAGCTTGGTCATACTGACTTGAACACGAAATTTTGTGCAGTGTCACAGGAAGTATGGGCAAGCCCAGGCTAAATATTATCACCAATTTTAAAAAATTCTCGACTTTTACAGTCTATGCCAACAACAGATTCAGCGACTGGTGTTTACGTAGTCACAAAAAGTGAGGATAGTTTGTCAGTGGAGACAGACAGATTACCTCTGTCTGAGAGGGCAAAGTGAATTTGCCCAAGTGAGCGGGGTAACAATTGTAGCAGGGTTGACTTGGCCTGCGTGTTCTTTGTCTCCCTCTGGCCTGTCTTTGGTTAATGAGGGGGCAGGGCAGTAGGCCTAATTGGTTAATTGGCACCTGGGCAGCCTATTTAAGGGCCCTGGGAATAAGCAGCAGGGCTGGTTCTGGCTGTCCCCATGTCTGACCTCTAGGACCTTCCATCAGGTATGTTGCTGCGTGTGTGTTTGTTTATCGTTAGATTCAGTCTTAGATCATTTGTCTGTTGTGTAGCTCTCCAGCGTGTGCCCTCCCTGCCAGCACCATGGCACGAATATGGTCACCTTGCTAGCTACCACTGGAGGTATGAGGTCCTACTAGTTAGCAAGCTTGCTTTGCTACAAGCAGGTTTAATGTGTAGTCTTATTTGTGTCTGCAGTTAGAATGGCCATCACTGCCTGGCTGTTAATGTGGGTTGTGCTGCTGTCTTGTCTTTATTTGGTTTCCTTTGATGTACTTGTCTTAGTTTTGTTTTGTTTTTGACTTGCTTATCTTGTCTGTTATTTACAGTAGTTTGGTTGTCTTTTGTTTAGTTGTAGTTGTAGCTTTTTTTAGATTTGGTAGCAGGTAGAGACTCTTGAGTAGGGCTAGTCACCTGGTGTTACTACACATTTTGGTCTTCATGAGTGCTGCTTGCAGTGAGTTGCTGCTGTTTGAGTCATTCTCATTTGGTTTGCATGAACATGTGTGAATTGAGCCACCTGCCTTGCTAGCCTGCCCCCTCAAGTAAGCTCTGCCTGCTTCAGCTATCTGTCCTCCTTTTGTTTTATATAAATAATATTTCCATTTATTTGTGTGTGTGTGTGTGTATTCCAGGTTTCTGTTTTCTCAATAAATATATTTTTAATGTAATTCATGTCTCATAGTATTTCTTGGAACTTGTGAGGATGTAGTGTTTAGCAATTGTCTTTATTTGTACAGGACTGTGACAGGAAACAAGTGGAGAGAGATGGGGGAAGGATCGGGAAATGACCTTGGGTCAGACTCAAACCCGGGTCCCTGGGTTTTTCAGGTTTGAAAATGGAGCTAAATTCCGGAACAATTTTATTAAACCAATTAGATCCCATGTTACTGATGGTCATTGGACTATATGCAGGGGGATAAAAATTGCACGTGCGGGGGAGCTTGTGCACAAAACCATAGCCATGCATGAGCTGAAAGGGGAGAGCCCAACAATCAGTATGGGAAAAATGGTACCAGAAGTGATGTAAAATTATGAAATTTCTGGAAAATGGTGACGAAGTAGCCTACCTTGCTAACTTGCTAGTTAGATGTACAATAAGTAAGATGTAAATCTGGTCTTATGCTGTTGCATATTGAATTAAAAGAAAATGACTAAGTCATGGTCATTTTTATTTTATAGATATTTCATTATTTTCAAACAAATATGAACAATGAGTGTTTTTCAGTTCAACTTTATGCTGAAGACATTGGTATGGACTGCATGTGATTGTAGGTTGGTCTGCTCAGACTACTGTAAAGTGGGCAAGCTGGGGAAAATGTTGGTCCAGTAGTTGACAAAGCGCAGCCTCATCTTCTGCCCAACAGATTCTTTGCCCATCTGATGGCTGATGTCCACAAACTGGTGGGTCTCACTGTTAAATGTGGGCCAGGTGACAGGGACATTGGATTCACCTTTGTTAGGGTCTCTGTTGATGTGACAAAGACCACTTAATTATGGAATGTATACACAATTCAGGAGCGGTTGAATTATGTAACACCGATTGTGGGCATATTTATATAATTGGAATGAATTTCATACCCAGTCCTGGCAAAGTTGGTCCAGTAGGCAATCATGTATCGGGAGACATCACGGTGCTTAGGCCAGTATCCCAGAGGAGTGGCGAAGGGTTTACCAAAGACGTACTGCAGGTCATCAGCATGGTCAGCACCCATCCAACTGGGGAAGCCGGGCATTCTAGAAGGCTGAGAGAACAGGTAGGAGTAGGTGCGGCCAGTCCTGAGGAGAGACAGAAATGGAGAGGGCAGGGAGAGTGGAAACAACAGACTGTAAGTCATCATTCAAGAGCCATGGAGTACATTCCATTCTTTCAATGTTTCTTTTTAAGTTGATTTGCAGGAATGCCTCTATCAAGTCATGTAAGTTTCTTATATCTACAGCATACAAGCAATATCTGTTCAGAATTACAAGGCCGTGGTGGTCATTTGTTTTTCACTGTAATATTTTGACAATATTTAAAATACCACCATAAATGCACTGGTTTCAGAATTTAAAAACACGAGGATGTTTTCAGATTAGTGCATAAAGATTTTTCCTTTTTCTATAGGACTTTTGATTGATCGCATTTATCAACTTTGTCTCCAGGCTTACGTGGCGACTTTGTTATGCTGGTAGAGAGCAGCCTGGGTGGGCACCAGAAAGATGTAGTCAGTCTCTGCATCCACAATGGCCCTCTTCACCTCCTCCTTGGTAGGCTTGGCAGGATCTGCCCACATGGATGTGTACTCATTGAAGGCCAGTTCAGAAGCCCGCTGTCCCTTCTCTTTGGTAAAGGCCGTCAAAAGAGTCCTCAAATCGTCACTAAAATAAAAAAGGACACACAAATACCAGAAAATGTAAGGAAACACAAATTTACAAGGGGGGCAAAGAGGAAAATCGTAAGTCTACTTAAAACTAATCTTATAACGACCACTTGGTCAATACTGGCAATGTCTTTTGCTGCATCTGCTCCTGTATATTTATTTTGTAGGGCCTGGCTAGTTTCTCTGTTTATAGGTAGATTCTGGTTACTATTGTACTGAATAAAAGAGAATAAAGCTCACTAACAACAAAGCTCCTTCTTGACAGCGCTCTCCTTTAAAGGAAAAGTTTGCTATTTTACACTTAAAGCCTTGTTTTCTGATGAAATACAATAATTAACCTTTGAATTCTGACCCATGCTGCTATTGCAAGAATTTTCCTTGTTTGCTGTAGGCTCCCCGCCGCTTGGCCTATGCACCCAAGAGGAGAAAAGGGCTTAAGTCAAGTAAGTCCCCGCCGCTTTTAGAATGGCAGCATAGGTGCAGTGGAAAGATGAGAAACTCACCGAGTGGTCATTAATATTCACTGATGTGTGAACAAAAATATCGCTGCATGGTTTCCGACACGATTTATTCTCAACTGTGGACCTATTTTCACACTCGTACCCACCCGCCTAAGAGTTTAGAAGCTCTAAAATTAATGAAGGAAGTCACAGTTTGTGATTATTTTTGTGTCAGTGCATCAGTGAACATTACCAACCACTTGATGAGTTTCATGTCTTTACAAATATTTTGAAAGCGTTTTTAGGAGCGATTGTTCCAGTGTCCAGCATGTGCCAAAAAGTCAACCTGAACCATTGTATTTCATCAGAAACGATCTGAAAACAAGGCTTCCAGTGTAAAATAGCAAACTTTTCCTTTAACATCAGCTCAATGACCCCACATGCTACAAATTAGAGCTTTCATTAATGTTGGGGTTGATTAATCGATTTTTTTTTAGTAACTGTCTCTTTTTCAAATTAGGGGTCCATAATGTTTTAAAGTTTGCAGTCACTAACAGAGGTGTATCCTGAAGAGGCCCGTTGATGGAGGGCACATCTACACCAGTGAAGATGTGACCATCCATGTCATTGGCACCAGCAATGTAGTCCATCTCGGCAGCATTGACAAATAGGTTGCTGGGCTCATCTGGTAGGAAGTCTCCATCGATGACAGGAGAGAGGACCAGGTTGGTGACAATGGGAGCTGAGGAAGAGAGAGATATTTTAACGAATATTAGTAGCAAAGAGAATAAAAAAGAAACACTCACATACTGTACATGGAGACATACAACATATGATTAAAAGAGTCGGTAACACTTTACTTGACACTACCGTCATAAGCATGACGTGACATTGACATAAAAGTGTCATAAAAGTGTCATGTCACAGACATGACGGTGTCATAAACAGAATGTCAATGTCATAAACGTTTTATGACTG
>JASCQX010000029.1:12847108-12858097 GCA_030264415.1 Sardinella fimbriata
ACGTCTATTTTCTGATGAGGAAGCTTTTGTAGGACAGTGCAAACTGTACTGTCGAGATGCCATACATTCACTTCACCCGCTGTGATATGCTCTGGTATGGTTGGTGTTGACCAGCCTCGTCTCAATGTAAACACACAGCACGAACCCCTTTGGTCAATTTCAGAAACCATCAAGCAATAACAGAGGAAATACAGACAACATAAAGGCCTTTCATTTTATTTGTTTGTTTTGCTTGGTTTTGTTTTTTTGTGATTTTTTTTACAAAAAGCATCAGTAAAAGATACAACCTTGTTTTCACCACAGAAGCCTTGACAGTGCAACTGCAGCCTACACTCTCCTCCACACAAAATAATTCTGCACGGACAGGAAATTTAGAACAGAGGTGGGGTGATGCCAACACTGGGGGTCTTCCACTCAACATAAAATATAGCTAAAAAGAGGTAACTGCTACAACACCCATCATCTCCATTGGTACAGTACAATACTCCTTTTAGTAGTTATGTCCTCGGTTTTCACCAAGTAAAATTACAAATAACAAAGACAATGTAGCAAGTGCGGGTTACCAAACCTTTTTTTTCATACAAGACCCATACAGAAAAGCTAAGGCAAGGGACAGGCTGATGAGGAAAAAATATGTACATATACACAAGTAAAAAATGTACAGGATGAACAGGCTGATCTCCAAGCTCATAGGCCGAACATACAATGAGCCTTTCCTCAATAAAAAAAGGGGATAAAATCAAAAATAAAGGTCTGGTTTTACACAATGCATGCATGATACACAAGAACACTAAACTGAAAAAAAAAAGATTTTTAAAATGATTTCTGATTGGATTTAGGTACAGTTATGCATTTCTTTTGACTTTAAACGAAACAAAGAATAATCTTGCACTGAAAAAAAAAGGGGGATGATGAGATGTTTTAAACTGAACTTCTGACAATCCCGCCTCTTCATCTGCGGTATCTCCCCCGTTCCTTTTCCCTCTCCCGGTCCCTCATACGCTCCCGCTCCCTGTCGCGCTCCCGCCCACGCTCCCTCTCCCGATCCCGACGTGCATCCCGTGGTCTCTCTCGCTCCCGCTGCCGATCACGCTCTCGAGGGCGACTCCGCCTGCTGCTCACCACTGCCTGGGTACGCCGTAAGAAGTCATCCACGCGCATATCATAGTCATGCTGCAACGACAAAAATATCACATTTAGGGGGTTAAAATGTAAATGATGTACAAGCAATAAAATACAACCTTTATTCAGCAGGATGTCAAGATATTAGATAGGGTAAGAAACTTTACTACAGTATATTGCTTAAAATGCCCTTTACACCCCAATTGCAACCAACTAATTGAATGCTGAAAAGTCTAGGAAACTCAACTGCCATTTGTCCCTTGCCACTCGACGCTCGATCCTGTACTCTGGAGTCGTGGCTTCCATGGAAAGTCTGAACAAAGGGGTTTGGCCTTTCAATTGTGCATTTTCAAAATGTAGCTTAAAGCAAACCGCTGTAAGCAGTGAGTTGAGGACCAAATAGGCCCGACACCTCCTAACAAAACCAACTTTATAGAGTAAATAAAATTCCTGGCAATTGAAAATTTCAGCCTCAATAAAAAGCTGTCCATGGCTTCTCCTAGGTCTCCATATTTCAATTTCATTGAAATATAGTACAGAACTATGCATGTAAAATCACATTTCAAGGGAAAAAAAGACCCTAATCAGGCCCTAATCAAGCAGCAGTTTTGACTGTTAATCTGTGATCTATCAAATATGTGAGTGCATAGCTGCAGCCCCCCTTTATGAGCTCATGCTTACTTTCGCAGAGCAATGTACCGCACGCTCATATCCATGACTACAGTAGTATTTCGATTTCAGTAACCTGGTGGACCATACGGACCCCTTCACCTTCACCTTACTTCACTTTGTATTGAGCCTGGCTACTTTTCATAATCATACTTTTATTTCCTGGTGAGTAGACACTTTGAGAACTTTGAAAATATTGGTACTGCCTTAAAACTCTTGTTTGCTGACTGGATACTACAGAAGTTAGTCAGGGATATCGGAGACCTAGGAGCGTTGTGTAGTGAGATGTAACCTTGAGGCAAGATATGCAGCGCTAGCCTGGCTAATATTTCAGGGCACCATAGGAGAAGTCATTACCAAGCTGGAGAAAGAGGAGCGCACCACCCTTTTCTCCCGAAAGCGGGCATCGTGGGGCAGAGGATGGTGCCCAGAGTAGGGTGGGTGGGCCTGGGGTGGGGGTGCATGGTGCTGGTAGTATGGGTGATGAGGTGGCTGCTCCATGCCAGGGTATGGTGCCTGGGAGAGAGAGAGAAACAAACAACAACGAAGGCCATCACAATTAGAGCTACAAGGGCATTTAGTAAAGGCAACTAACCACAGGACTATGGAAGTTATCAAGGCTATGGTGACGTTTCAATGGAGCATACCATTCCTTGCCATGGAGGGGGAGGCCCGATGTTGTGGTGGAACTCCCTCATGTAGTCATTGTAAGACTGGGGAGTAAGAATGAGAATGTGTGAGACTGAGACTTGTTGTCAGTATATGTACAACACTGTCATGGGAAAATCGCGAAAGAGCTTGAGAGTGTGATGGTGCATGTTGACCCAAGTGTTAAAAAAACTTCATTTATAACCTAACCTAACGGCCATTTTGAGGAACTTTGGCTAGACAGAGAACCGCTGAAAACATGAGAAAAAGGGAGAGCTTTTGAGGAAGTAACTGACCCCGTTAAGAAACACGTCCCGCCTGACTCCAGAAAAACGTCTGCAGAGGGTAAAAATGCAAAAATGTAACATCAGCTCAGATAAAAACTGCAAGGTAAGGGGAAATTAGCGGTAAATGCAAAGAATGCAAGAACATCAAGGCTTATACCTGTCCACTGGTGGATTACGAGGATCTTGCATGAAGCCTGCATAGATATTAAAGAGAACCAGTTTGCACAATTTAGCAACTTGAGAAAGAAATTTAGCAATGAGACAAAAAGGGTAGAAAAATGAACACAAAATTGCAACCAAACCAAAATGGAGAACCAAACCAAAGGACAATACAGCAGATTACTAAAACATACTCAAATGACTCCAATAACATTAAAGAATTTCTTCAAAGGTATACTTGTTATGCTTTGTTATGCAATTTATCAACTCATGAGTGTTTTACAAAATATAATCTTTGTGAAAATACAATACGATCTAAAACAATTTCAATGTTTGAAAACTCCTTGTACATTTCATGAAACCTCAACACACACTCATTTGCATACAGTTGTAACATCATATTGATCCAGTGGCACTGTGACGGCCACCATCACTGCACGCCCCTGCAGGTGAAGGCGGGGTCTGTAATCTCAATCATGGGGGGAGATAATAACCTGGTCTCTGAGGGAAATCTGGTGGATAGTCAATCCTGGGCCGTTTCCTGTTGTGCATGTCATACTCTTCAGGGCGACGCCTACACGAATCAGGTGAACAGTTAAGAGACAAAAACTCTACGCACATAGACACACAATCACATATTCACATCACAAACAGGTTTCTGCACGTCCACTAGTCCCACACACACATGAATCTTTTCTTACAGATGAATGACAACTAACTTTTCATTCTTGCAGGTGCTGGCATAGATTTTCCGGGGCAACCACTTTGCACAAATACTTACAAATATTCCCATAAGACCAATCCTCACTTACTTTCTTATTCAAAATGTTTGGTCAAGCAAATTATAGTTTAATGCATAAATAAATAGTGGATAATTGGAGGTCAAATACCCTACATTTATCTTCCAGCTGATGGGAAAAATACTGAAAATAGTACTGTAAAGAGGTTCACATAAATGTGCTTTTAAAAGTCAATTAAAAGGATAACTATGGGAAAGAAAGTTCTACAAGAGACCGAATTGATCCTTAACTAGTTCTGAGCTGTGGACACACTCAGTCACAAGCACACATCCTGACTAAATGGCACTAACACCTTAGATGCCTAGAAAACCTGAGAACTATGCAGTGGTTATTATTAGCCCATAGGACAAATACGACAAAAGCCAACCAAAAAAAAAAAAAAGCTTAAAGAACAAAAACAATATCTACAGTAAATGAGAAAAGCTGGTTAAAATTTTAACATACCGCTTTCTTGTAGATTTTTTTTTGTGACCGTAAACGTTGGTAAATATTTATGATAGAAAAATGTTCATAAAACAGTCCATGTTATTCTTAAGCGGTCTACAGCCACAAACACATTTACAAGGACGGCCTGGGTAAGGCAGAAGGAAGGGAAATGGTGCAGTCCATTTTTGTTTTGGCAATCAACCAGACATGACGAGCTCCGCGGGGATAAAACAAAACAGGTTATCTGCCCACCAAAGCCTCCCCCATGTGCTCATGGCCTTAGCAGTCCTTGAGGGGCATCACACTGAGACACAGAGGAGAGCGGCTTGTGTGGGACCAGGTCTACCTGACTTCAACTCAGTCCTTTACCAGGTGAGCAGGAACAAGCTCCTTTGGCTACCTACCAGGGTGGATGAGGCTGGATCAGAGAGGGGGAGGGGAGGACACTTAAAATGAAAGGGTGCGGGGACAGGAGGGAAAGGGATGTCATGACATGATATCCTCAGTCCATTTTTTTGAAAGGGGGAGGGAGGGCATTTTGTGTGTGGTGGTGGGGTGGTGGTGGTGGTGGTGACCATGGGGGTACATCAACTGCCAACCAACCCAAATCCTTACCCCTCTCTTTTTTTTCTTGACATTTCTTTTTGTGTTTAAAAACACAAATAGATTTTTTTTTTCTCAGTTCAAGTGATCCCCGTCAGATGGACTTTTTTTCCTCTCATCTTTTCTTTCTATCACACACACAGCTGCTCCAGGAAACTTTCAGAAAAAAAAAACACCCATCTCTTTTTTTCCTCTGACCATCGTGATGTATAGAGTTCATACATTGAGGTGCTCTACAGGGACCAGTCCCTGACATCAGCGAAGTCCATAGGCACCGCAAGACAGGAAGTGGAACAGAAGACAACAGGAAGTGGTACAAAGGACACAGCTACTGTGGCACGTCTCCCTCTACCGGCTCCCCTCTCCAAACTGGCCTATCTTTCAACTGATGCTCTCATACTGTGAATGTGTTACGGTGCAAATGCATCTAATGGTAAACCCATCTTTTTTTTTTGTTAAGAAATGTCCCGTCAAAATGCTCCTCTTGAAAGCATTTTTCTCCATTTAAAACACATCAAGCTTTCTGCCCCTCAACGGAATGGGCCATCTTCTGCTTATAATAGTATGGCTCCTTTAAAAAGTCCCTTCTATGCTTAGGTTTATCCCCCTTGGGCATTCCTGAAAGAAAAAGTGCTTTGGGAACAGATTTAGGGCAAATAAAAGGGTGAGAACTCATCTGGAAAGGTGAATTTCTCAACTTAAACTAGACACACTTACGGTACATTTCAAAGTTGGTCCTGACTTAACTTTGTTTACAAAGTTTGGAAGTTACTGCATTACTGCATGGCTATCAATGTCATGTATCTAAAACACAATTCACACATCTGCAAATACTCTGATTGAGAATCACCACCAACAGCAGCTGAGAGTACTTAAACCTCAAAGCCGCACGCCTCCACCATAACCATCTCAGGGTGAGGGGGGGCCGCAGGTCCAGGTGGCTCGACCCCCTCCCCTCTGAGGATGTCAGGCACTTGGGGGCAGGGGGAGACAGAGAGAGAGAGAGAACAGAAGGGGGGGGGGCTTTTTTTGTGCCTCTTCGCCGACGGCGTGAGGAAGGTGTAGATGAAGAACGTGAGAAACTCGAGCGGCTCCAGCCCGCCGTCACGTCGCGTCACCGTCACGTCACAGCGACGCGCAAGAGCACTAGTGGTCCAAAGAACATTTCTAACCTTCCCAGGTCGCGTGGGGCGGGCTCGCGGTGGGGCGGGCGGCCCCGGGAGCGGGATTCCGAGTGCATCCTCCTCTTGTGGCGTAATTTGCGAATAACCTGATACAAGTCAATGCTCTCGTCAGGAGGAAACAGCAGGCACAGCTGGGTCCCACAGTCTGGCTCGATCTCCTGTATAGCAAAATGAAAGGCGAACATCGCTAAAATAACTGCTAAAGTCGATGTCAAAAGCAAAGGGACATAGCCATCAAAGATATTAATGTGGGTAAAAGGCTAATCTCAAGTTAGCATTCAAGCAGCAGTCACAGGCATGAGTTTCTCATCTCCCTGGACACTTCAGAACTGCCAACACACACGCACCTGTCCATCGCGGCCAATCTTAACAGGCTTGTGCTCATTCCATGGGTTGGAAAGGTGGGCAGTTTTGGTGAATGGCAGCTCACGCCTGTAACAAGAACCTTCAGATGAGTATACGACATCACACAGAAAGAAAAATGTCAGCATCAGAAAGAAAGCACTTGGATTTGTCATCGGTACAGCACCTGCAGATCCAGTCGATCTTGAAGACTCCGCCGAGCATCTTGGCGTTCATGCCTGCTGGCAGCACCCAGTGAATAGGGGAACCTCCGTGATGTGACTCGGAGCAGAGACGGGCAAAGCCTGTGTGATGCACAAACGATGCAGGGCCGTTAGAGGGGAGATATTAATGCATCAACAGGCACCCCCCACCACCACCACCACCCAGGCTCTGTTGTTGACAGCAACTGTGCTTTGGGATTTAGAGTCGAAAGTGGTGGATGATCTTTACCTTGAAACTTGCCACTCTCCCGCACTGAGAAGATGAGGATGACGCTTCTTGCAGATCGGAAGGCAGCATTCAGCTTCTTCTCGTTGACTGGCAGTGTGGACCACACCCCCTAGCATCCAAAAGAGGTTTCAGTCAATCCTTCACATGGTTGCACAACCCTTAATAAGGATATGAAGAAGAGAAGCCACAACTAACCTTTGCTTTGGCCAGAGAAACATTCTCATGGTTGTTGCTTTTGATGAGGAAGAACCTGGCTTCTCGGATGATGTATTTGAGCTTGCTGGTCTGATCTAAAAATACAGGAGAGGAGTCAGACAATCAAATATACAGAGAAACAACAAAGCCTAACAGCCTTTTAGGGTAGGGAGGAGTACTCAGCCGTTACTTATATAAGAAGCATTTTGAGGCCAATTACCTTTGCGAACGGCTCGGACAGACGATGGCAGTTTTTCTCGCTTCTTCTCTGAGCCTGCAGAACAAACACAGATAAGTACAATTTCGTTGGCCGAATAACATTAACAAAATAGGTTAGAAGGTTATTATTAAAAGGGGTTCACAGAACACAAGATTTCACGCAACCTTTTAATCAATGTGGCAACTCAAAATTAGCATGAAGGTAAATCAGAATTCCAGAACATCACTGACTGTGACACGTGGGTCATGTGTAGACCATTTTAGTAAAAAGTGTCATAGTATTTGACCCAATGAAGCGGGAGTGCCAGATTTCCATCACTTAAACATGCAAGGCCTCTGGGCCACAGAGGGTGATCTGTGGCCGGGCCACTGAGTGACTAGGCTAACCCCTTACGCTCTGGTCCACACTGAGTCAGTGCGAGTCTGAAATGCTGATCAGCAGCACAGAGATGCCAGACAGCAGCTGACACACACTGGGCCAGATCTGGCCCGGCTGTGGCTCAGGTCCGGTTCAGCAGTCAGGTGCCATCTGGAGATGGTCTCTGTGTGGCTGCCAACCGCAGGGTCTCTCACATGCTGCCTGGGTCAGGGGATCAGCAGAGTGACCTGACCTGCTTTGCCACTGATGCGCCAACATGAAGGCGACCTTGACCTTGACAAAACCACGAGTGTTTAGATTACCATTCCCCTCAGTGGTTGCTGCTTGTCACAGGCCACTAAGCATATCCATTAGGTCAAGTCTTCTCTGTAGCTATACATCTATTTACAGTGGACGTTGGACAAGTTAATGGCCTTTCCGCTGCCAGAATTATCCACTGGTTGAGATTTTTTTTTTCTCTCATCAGTATCATCAGACACGGCAAAAGCAGGTTAGTTTACAAGATCTTGTAGCAGTTGAAAAATATCAAATTGATTAATGACCATCACCTAATCTCAGATAAAAATGGCGTACAGATTCAAACTGGTAGAGGGGGGGCGGGGGGAGCATTTTTAATACCTGCATATGATTCTGAAGCTGAGCTTCCACTTCTATCAAAAACGATTGGAGATATCCCTCTAGCGTGCTTCTTCTGCTTTCTTTCCTCATCTGAACAGTGAATGGGAAAACATGTCCCTTACATTAGATTAAGCTCTTAAATTGTGTACAAAAGACTGCTTGAGTACACTCTCTTCCTCTACACCTGACAGATCTACAACTGCCTTTACCTCAATTAGCCTTCAACTCATCTAATTATGATTTAGGCCATAGATAAACCTTCAATGACCTGCTTCACAATGATCAAGATCACACTACTGTGACTGACAGGTTAGACAAGCGTACATATGACAAGTACACACTCTTAAAAAGAAAAAAAAAAAGGGGAAAAAAAGCATTCACTTGCTATGATCTATTAAACTATGTTCATAAATTACAATGGTTATGGCTAAAACGAACACAAAAAAAAAGTCAATCTGTACGATGGGACGCTTACATTTTTCCCTCCCTCCCTCACTCTAAATCAGCGTTTATTTTTGTTTCCTTCGAGGGCTCTTTTACCTGAGGCTTCCGAGCCTGACCCAGAGCGCACAGATTCGCCTTCTGAGAAGGAGACCGACTCGGACCGGGAGTCGCTGGCCTCGCTGCGAGTGTCATAGTCGTTCTGCTCAGCCTCCTCACGCTGGTCGGCATCCTCCTCGATCTCATACTCTTCCTCCTCGCCCTCCTCCTCCACCTCTTCTTCCTCCTCCTCTTCCTCTTCTTCATCCTCGCCACCTTTCTCTCCTTCCTCTTCCTCCTCTTCTTCCATCACCTCCTCTTCTTCTTCCTCCACCTCCTCCTCCAGATCGGAGCGCTGGCCCTCGGAGGAAGCAGCCGAGCTGCCCGTCTCCTGGTCGGAGGCGTATTCCTCTGACTGGGCGTCGTCCTTGGAGGATCGACTAGCGTGGCCAGCACTCTCCTCGCTAGTGCGCCGTAGCTTCTAAACACAAAACAAGCGCATTTAGCAAGTGAACTACAAGCGTTTCGTATTTCAGGGTTATTGCTCAAAGCATTCTGTGCAGTGCCATAAATGACAACATGTGGCAATACTAGACTGGATAACAGTATCCATTCCGGACTCTTACCTCTGACAACTCAGGCATTAGGGGCTTAATTCTCCTCTGTGCATCTCTGCTACGGGTAAGGGGTTTGTCGCTGTGTGCCTTTAGGGGGTCTCCTCTGGAGGCGCCGCCCCTCGCCCCGTGGTTCTTCCGGTCATCATAGAACTCCTCAGAAAGATGTCTGCCCCTGGGGTTTGTCAGTTTCTTGCCGTTAGCCCCACTAGACGGGCCTCCCCTTTTCATGGGCTGCCTGGTCGAGTGTCCAGAGGACCTCAAGCGTTTAGATTCCTGTCCATCTCCTCTGGTATTCTTTCTTTTGGATCCTTGAATGGAGAAAGAACCAGTTAAGCTATTTGAGCATGTGTAAACAACTGTATATTTTGCAATGCAAGAGAATATACAGAATGATCATTATTTCAAGAAATCCTGGACAACATAAAGCTTGATAGAGTGAAAAAAAAACTATAGGCCCAATAATGAAGCAAACAAATGGTATTCTTTGTTAAGATTCCCTACTAAGAGAGATCACAAGTCTTTCTGCATCCTCTACCTTTTTTGTCGCTGATGTCATGTTCACTCTCTGGATTGTACAGCTCGTCGTCTTGGTCGGGCGCTTCAGTGAGAATATCCTCCAGAACGTTAAGTTCTCCATCTAAAATTCGATGAAGAATATCGTGTTACGCGGAAAAAAAAATACTAGGACACAAAGTAGCATCGTGTCTAAAAAGATATCTAGACATTCCGATGGACAAACAACCCCATATCGCTAAATGAACAAACAAAGACTTTCTGGTCAAGGCTGGTTGGCGAGCCTTTGTTTACCCATGCTAACTGGCTAGCACAAAGTAATGGCCCCCATCGTTACCTACCACTGAGAAGCTAGCTGGACAAAATTTTGATAGTCTGTTAATTTACTTATTAATGTAAACACACCACTGTTGTACGATGCAACATCAGATAACGCCAAAATACAGTAATAATTAACCAGAATACCAAACAAACGAGGTACGGCTAACGTTAACGTCATACGACTGGAAGCAACAAAGAGGAAATCAAAACCTATTTAGTTGACCATACTAAGCTAGTTACATTTACGTTTCTGGAAATAAATCAAAAACGTTATTTAGCCAGGAGGCATGTTCATGGATAAATTACCCAACTGATGAAGCGGGTAACTCGCTATCGTCTTAATCCTGTCGGGTGTGTGACACTTAGATAAGCTTCTCCAGGCCATATTTTTATTTCAACAAGCCACCATAATCGGTCGGCTAGGGCTAACCTAGCTAGCATAGGTAACACGCCATTCCCAGGGACATGGCTAATTTGTTTGCAGTTGAATAGCTAACGCATCTGAGCTAGCTAGAATGTTGTCATCACTTTCAAGTTGACCCCGATTCATCGACTACATTTTTAAACTACCACATCTTTCCTTCTTACCACCTTCGATCATACATCCCGCATACAGGCTAATATGCAACGTTAACAAAGACTGTCAGCTAAATACCTTTTTCATCTCGTCTGTCGACCGCCATTTTTCGCGCAGTTCTCTTGGCGCAGAGTTTGCGAGGACGCGTTCTGATACTATTTCAGAGCGCTCCTTTCCCTTGATGTTGCTCAAAACAACAAAAGGAAAACGAAAATACTAAGTCGTCTTTTTTTAACACTACATCTGGTACGTTGAATAACAACGTCTCCAATGGCCGAAGTTGCGTAGCCACCACAATCCGTGTGTGTATCCCGCAGACAACCAGGCCACAACGTGCAAGAATCCTGAAATATTATTGGCTCTGACTAGAATGACGT
>JASCQX010000029.1:15524241-15534385 GCA_030264415.1 Sardinella fimbriata
CACTCTGGAGCTTTCCCCGCCCTTCTGTTTCTTTGCTGGTTTTTCTGGAGTCACTGGCCTCTTTCTCTTAGCCTATTCGAGACACAAACACATCTTCCCCACATCACACACATGTTCCCAAATCACAGGCTGTAGTGATTATGTTTTCAGAAAATAAATGTGATGATAAAATAATACATTACCAAACTACCAAAATAATAATATTCCAAACAAGGTTTTGTTTTCGAGGGACAGAATATTCAAAATATTATTTGGGGGGAGAAGTGCAACCACCAACTCATGTAAACACATTTGACTGTAATTTGAACAAAATTTAAGTTAGAGCTGCAAGGAACACTGGAGCAAGGAACAGGGAGTCCTGCTTCATGCAAAAATCCAGCACTTTATTACATAGAGTTAGCTATTCATCGATTGGTAAACTGTAGCTGCAGGATAAAGGGAAGCGGGAACTTCTATTACCATAAGGAGGAGCACTTAGCCTGGAGTTAATAGCACTGAAAGAACCAGTGCACGTGGCACTGCTTACTACATGCTAATTACAAGTGAAATCAATAAGACAATGCGGGAATAATGATTTTTTAATATTACGTTCTCCACAGTACAGGCAATATGCCTGGAAGGAGAGCCATTGAAACAGTGTCAACAGCAGGATCAATAACAGCCACAGACCTACAGATAACTGTTGAATAGATATGCACCTGAGGTTAATTGCTCCACAGAGCAGAGCAGAAACATTCTTTTTTTTATGCTGTGTTTTTGAATGTCTACGCTGTCATGAGGGTGATATAACATATATTTATATATTTTCTCTCCTCTTTCACATTTTAGATCACTGTGTGTGTCTGGGTAGACACAGCTGGGACAGGCTTCTAAGTCTTAGTAACCATATTATTATTGGTATGACATCAGTATCAATAGATGCCTAACAATCATTGGCACAGGCAGACAAACATCAGCAGATATTCCCAGCAGAAACAGAGGGCACAGCCTGTAATCGGCACAATCTCCAAGGATTTCAAAGAAAACACCGTACAAATCTGTGTGAACACAAAGAGCTCTACACTATTACTTTAAAATGTCTAATTAATGAGAATGGAGGTTCTTACCCTGCATAAAACTAGAATATTAATACAAATTATGCATACATCTTCAGCAATAAAAACTACATAATAACAGAAATCAGATATGTGCATCTAATTATGTTGATTTTCCAAGGATTTGAAAACTCTAATAGGCTAGTATCCTCCATTTTTGTTGTTAAAGATGGCACCGTTGGAAAGGCATATCAATGATACAGTCCTGCTTGCTCTTTACTGCTAGACAGCTCATTCAGTTGTAGTGTATGGTCAGGACTCTCTCCAGCATACCACAACTACAGTTGATTGTTCAGCAAGTCTGCATTCAAAGCAAATGTTGCAAAAAAAAAAAAAGAAAAAAAGTACAACAACGTTATTTTATAGATGGGGGGGGGGGGGGAGTATGACCTGATGGAAATACCTTAGTGTCAACGTCACTGTCAGAGTCACTGCCAGAAGATGAGGACAGCAATTCCTTTGACTTGGGCATTCTGTTACTGTCAACAACAACAAAAAGGTGTTAGACATCAAATGCACAAGCAAGTGTTTACTGTAGGCTAAGTATTTGACAATCATTACACATGTAAATAAAAGTAGGGTCGCGTTTGAAAATACACTGAAGACGCGTCTGCAAATAACTTAAATAGACGTAAAGCATAAATGGACTTTATGCATGAGATCAATGTTAGCGATGGCTGATGAAGAGATACGTTATCGTTCTATGGCGGAGGGTCAACTCCAACATAACAAAGTTGCGAGCTAAGTAACGTTCTAGTTAAAAAAAAAAGAACTTAACAAGGCAATGTTCTAGTTGGTGACAGGTCAGTCCAGCACCATTAGGGTCCTGACGCTAAACACGGGTCACAAGCGGGCATATCACTGAATTGTAACATTTGTCCAACATTAGATAATTCATAAATTAGCAAGTATTTAGCTCAAGCTATTCCTTACTGTGCGATCATGTTTGACGCATACCCATATCTAAATGCAAAGTTATGCTACTATGTTTCAAAAACTGAGGAGCAGAACCTTCGCAAGAAATGTTGCACATGCATTAAACTGTTACTACTCAGTGCTGGATGCTAACCAGCTATCATAGCTAAGTTGAAATGTGTGTAAGTGAATGTTAGCGACATGCTAACAAGGCCCGAAAATTAGGGAAGGCTGCAAAGAACTCCATTAAAACATGTATTGTCCTTGCCACATCTGCATTTGCATGTACAAATACGAAGAACGCAACATTACTCCGTACTCCAGAGTGGCTACTTACGTACTGCTGTAAGTAGTAATTTCTGTCAAGAGATCCTCGCGGGCGGGCAAAGTATTCAAGGAGGTAGTCACGAGCTTAGTGAATGTGCGGAGCTCTGTGCAGCAGATAGGTGTTCATGTATCGCAAATGCTTTGCAGATTCAATGCATTCTTGTAAAAGTGAAAGACGAAGCCTGCTGAAACAGCCTGCAACCCAGTGCACTTTTCAGGGTGCAAGGCATAGTGGGCTTTGACTACAGAGATCAGACAGTTAACATTATTGTAATCGTGAAGAAGATTTGGGCTACCTGTAGGCATATCATTTAATTTTGAACAAATAGACTATTACGAAAGAGACCACGAAAACAAGAATTGCATCAATGGGGTTACGCATGTGATTATTATGATAACCTTTGGACAGTGTTCGCTACAGTAATTTTCTGTGTTTGTTATCGGAGTGTCCTTTAGGAAGTTGAACATCCCATTTGACCTCATTGAAGAAGTGATTACCAATAACAACTGATTGTGCATCTCAACATGACGTAGGCTACACCTAGCCTATAGATGCGATATTGTTGGGTCTTTTTGTTGTTGTACGTTGTTGTTGTGTATTTTTTTGCAATTGGTCTAAGTGTTCAATACATATGCAGCCTAACAATCAATAGACCTTCATAAAAAAATAGCCCACATAAAGGTTGAATAATCATCACAGTTTTCAGGATATTTCACGGATTGACAGACCCTCGGCATGTCTAATGTAGATAAAGTAGGCTACCACATGCCAATGCAAAAACAAGACTGATTCTTGTATGCACATGCAAAGTTATTGTAGCATTTGATATTTTGCACATTTTGTAATAAACAGAGTTGGCATAAATTGTGGATCCACTAAAAACAAAACACATGAAGAGGACATGCAGTTTGAAAGGTCAAGCTGTAAAATGCACTGTGTCAAAAGATAAGATTGTAATGATAAAAAAAAATGTTACAAACTATCTGTTACAGCAAACAGTGGATGTAGGGGGAGTGATAGTAGTATATATTGCAATTGCGTGTGCTCTCCAGCAGGCTTCTGTGAAAACTGTAGACAAGCCTGAACATGTTACTACATGGGAAAGTACATCAAATCACGTGATTACAAGCAATGAAATCTGCTAAACTCCAAACCAGTGACTTGAAAAATATAATATTATATACATAAAGAAGACTAGTCCTATGTTTATCGGTAGTTTATTCATATAGACTAGAGTCCGCCAAAAAATAAGGTGATTTAACTTTTTCATAAGGTAGACTAATTTAAGCCATTTTATGATAGGCTATTATTTGGCCTAATGCCTTGTCTGCTAATTTGTATTGTAGCCTAGGCTAATATTTATGAAAAATAGTGACAGAAGCAAGCTTCCAAACTGACTTTAGGTTCTCAGTTTGTTCCATAAACACATTTACTGCTCGATTATATAAGTGTGCAGATCCTGAAGAGGACGTTTAATCAATTGAAATATGCTCAGCTAAGAGTAGGTGCTCTGTAAACAAGTCTCTGCTGGCAGATGTGACGTGGCGGGGATTCCTCAGTACGTCACATGGGCTATTTAACTGTGGGACCTTCTAACTATAGCTTATCATTCCCTTCCTCCTTTCGGAGTTGTTCACTGGAATCACATTAGACTCACGTACAACACAACAAAGAGAACAAACCACTCAGACAGTCTCACCTCGAAGGAACTCACACTGAAAAACATCAACGATGTCCAGCAAAGGTAATAAACACTTTTTAACCTGTCAGGACTTGGTGATTTGCGTTCGATTCATTTAGGCTACTTGCTATTAACCTCGATCTACTTTACTTGTTACTTACCTGTGCTGTGTCTTTTTTTTCAGAGGAGAACGCTATCGTTGAATGTGCCCATCAGCTGCGAAAGATGGGCGATCTTCTGGACTGGAAGTACAAGCTTTTGGATATACTAATAAGGAATTACAGTCAAGCTGCCAAAATCAAGTGAGATAGAATGGCATCGCTGGGAGTGCAATTGACGTGACAGTCTTGGTACATGCAATGGCATGTTCTCTCGCTGCTGGCCCGTTGAGGCATCGACGGTCGGGCGCTGGAGGAAGCGACCGGTGAGACGACTGCAACGAAGCGAAGGTCGTTTTTGAAGACGCATATTTCTCCTCGCGGGAAAATTCATTCAGCTGTTCAAAGCTGAGTCAGAGACACCAGTTACGCTATGTAACTGGGAAGCCTTGGAGTCGAACTGTGAAAGGCAAACGGATATGACTGGATTGCTGACCTTTCCGCAACAAACATGAACGTTTAAAACGGTGTAAACGAGGAATAAGCATTTTCACACTTGAATCATGTGCTTTTGTGTTAAATTATCTTGTAATTGTTGTAAATAAACAAACATCGACCTGCTAATTCCGTCGCATGCTGATGTTTTCTTTACTGCTGGATTCTAGTATAACATTAGCAAAGTCTTCTTCATTTATCACTGCGTTTTTGTTATAAAGGCAAGACAATTCATGATTTTTCAAAGGCAAGGTACACATCAATGGTAAACAAAAGTTAAGACTCATAATTTCAGGCACTTAAAAGATCTTTTATTATGTGGTAAAAAGCAAGTGTACAAATCAGGATCCCTTTCATGAAGTCTCTGAAATACATTTACATTTGACATGTTTAAAGTCAGAACAGTACATCTACAGGTTTGACCCCTGCTCACCCCAAAGAAAACAAGGAAGTACACCCCATTCAACCATATCCCCCTTCACTCAATCAAACTTCATCTACTCGCCCACAGAACATGACCATGGAAGGGGGAACCAATTAGCCAGAAAAGATACAAAAAAAAAAACCAATCAACAAAAACAGGAGACAATCAATTAAAAACAGAAAAAAGTACAAGGGAATTGATGTCATAAAAGCGTTGAGAAGTAGATACAGAAATGGCTTCACATGAGAATAGACATGTGGTGAAATTATTAAAATGATCAAACTTGGGGGAAGAAAAAAAAAAGCTGGCATGGTGTTCATGTTTACTTAGCGAGGCCTCATGAAGTGTTAGTGTGCATGGCTGAAAGTCTGCTACATGTCCTGGGACACAGCAGCAGAACATGTACCTGTCCAGCACCCCTAAACTGAGTTCACTTATCGTAAGGAAAGAAATTATGCAAGCCCCACCACCACCAAATAAGGGCGAGCTCCACTTGCTTAACAAATGTGTATCTGAAAGAAAGGCAAGGAGGGCTCCAAGGAAAGAGCAAGGGGGCATGGACCAATCTCTATGAGAGACTGGAGTCAAGTGTTGGTTGTCCGCACCAGCAGACAACATGGCCCAATACAAACAATGCAAGTGATAGGCAGGGTGCACATAAGGTTTCGTCAGGGCTGTTAGCCGACTTCTCTCAGGTGTATGATGACAAATAACAAAAGCCTTCCAAGAGTTTTATGTTTGCCGAGATACTGATCTCCCAAAGCCTGTCAACTGGCATGTGGAAAATTTCCAACAGGGTGAATCCTAGGGTATTACACTATGAGATTACATAGTTCAAGCTACAAATTATACATTTGCATACAAATCCCCTAAATGTGAACATTTTTCTTGCATCATCATAGACAGCAATATTTGTGTCCAACATGTCACAAACATGTCCACCACATTGCTTTCAATAGGGACATCACTGTCTACCTACAACCACAAAACAGATCTACACTCATGCCCACTCCAATCTATGGGACCTGTCAAGGGGGAATGTCTTTCACATTAAACTGTGATACTATACACAAACCATGTGGCTGATCAACATTGATATCAAGAACAAAGGCATTTAGAACCTGGCTGCAAGCTACTCTTGTCATTAATTTCTCTGATACCCATCCACCCCCCAACTTCTATCCCACTGGTTAAAAGCGAGTTTCAGTCAGATGAGTCTAATGAGTGTCAGACGTTAGTATTTATTAACGCAATTGGAGAGCAGGGGTCAACGATCACCCTAGCGAGCAGCCTGAAGGAATTTTCATTAAGTCCTTAGATCCACACAGGCACACACACACAAAAGAAATTTAAATTTAAGTGTATTTATAGCCGGCTTGAATTCTGGTCTGAATCTTTGCCTGCAAAAATGTCTGCGGCACTGCTCTTGATGTGCCATTTATCTCCTCCTGATGAAAGGACGAGATTACACAATGCATACACTGAAGGAAGATTCCATGTTTCCCTCCAAGTCGTAGTCCGGCTCAGGAGGTCAGTGGAACCACACAAATCGAATAACACAAACCTCACAGTGAACTATTTGTTTTGCGGCCAAAAAAAAACCATACAAACAAAAAAGGTCAGAAACAAGGTGTTGATCTAAAAAAAATATATAATAATTGCCTTCCCCGATCATCAATGTTGTCATTATTATCATCTTAATTACCATTCTAAGCATTTCCACCAACTTTATTAGAAACGTCCAAACATGGAAGCTACAGAGGCGAGCTCCAAGGCCACCAGCCTACTGTATCTCCAAGTCTGCCTTCATGAGCAAGCTAAAAAACAAATGTCCACCAATTTCCTTGACTCCCCCACCAGTCTTCCCACAATTCATTTGGTGAAGGCAGCCACGACGGCCCAAAGCAGCTCGTTGGCCCCTGATTTGGCGGCCTCGGTTTCGGGGTCCAGGTCCAGCAGCAGCCGCACCCTCTTCATGGCCAAGTCGTACTGCTCATCCAGGAGGGGTGCGAAGGCATTCTCCAGCACATCCGAGGAGTGGGCCAGGAAGATGAGTGCCAAAAGCCGTCGGTCCATGCGCTGCGGCTCGTTCACCCACCGGTCGAGCACCGATTCCTGCACCTTGCGCACCAGACGCTGCTTGATGGTGCTGTTGGTGAGCGGGTGCGTGGTCATGTCGAACAGCAGGAAGTTCTGCTTCTCGGTGGTCAGTACACCCTTCTCTACTAGATTCTTGGCCAGGCGCTCGCGCACATTCCGTAGCTGAAAGTGCAGTTTTAATGGGTTCCATGTTTCTCCTGCCGGACATGAGTTGATGGGTTTAACAAATTTGACAGAAAAACCTGGTCAAGCATGTATCTGTGTGCCCAAAACTGAGCAAACCTCTGATTCTGAACACACAGAATAAATTTGTACATAAGTGACTTTAGTTAATTTAATATGGACACATGTTGCCAAGATACCAACAGCTGACTTAAAAATTCAACAGATTTTGGACCTTGAAAGAAGCATGAAGGATACATCTCTACTGCCTTACAAACGAAGCAGAATGAAAGTACTATCTCAGGCAGAATTTTATGCGTTTATTATTAGGACATTGGCATTGCTGCCACTGAAGGCCACCTTAGCATTTTTTTTTTCAGCTTCAGACAGACCACATATCTCTCTTTGTTCAGCTTTGAAACTGCAATGTGCCTGCATTTGAATATCTGCTATCACCTGAAAAGTTTTAAATGTCAAGACAGCAAGCACAAAAGTTGTACAATCATTTGAATATTCGTTGTCATGCAAAGTTTGCCCGTACTCACCGCTCAGCAGTTCTATCCAACTCTGCACTGTCTCAGGAGGCTGGGTCTCTTTGACGTGTTTCAGAGCCTCATCCAGCAACATATCTCCTGTTGGTGCGTCAGACTTACAGATGACCTGTAAAGAGTTAAAGGGGAGTGATTAGTTTTTACTACCTAACACACTCAAAGGCAAAACACACTTACTCTCTCTGAGAGTGATGTGCTTTCTCATCATGCCTCATAGTTTAAAAAATCCAAACATGTTATAAGGAACCATATGAGAGACTTTGTATGAGGAGACAACAGAGGAGCATGATTGAAATGTAAAGACTGTTTAAACGAAAAAAAACAAACAAACAAACAAAAAAACAAATGTGTGAATATTGTATTTCCAAACTACTTCCACAATGGTTAAATAACATGGAATGTTAAAACAGAAACCAAAAACAGCTATAATGCTAATAATCAGACTCTCTTGAAATGGTATTTAGAATGTAACACAAGTATGACGCAATAGTGAGCAGGTAGTCCTGTGAAGTCCCTGTGATGCAAATCAGCAATACCGTGCTTGAGAGTGGCCTTACTGGTTGTTTGCCTTTTGTTTATTTCCATGGTAATAGTCATACCATGAAAGTGCTTGGTAAACAAATGAATGTGATTTTTTTCTCCATTATTTGAGCATTGGGGAAGTTATCATTTCGTTGGAGAGTTGAAGGTGCCACGTAGTGGTACTAGCTGATACAGAGCGAGAAAAATAAGATAGTCCAATAAAGGACTAGATAATGCAGTTTTAGGAGAAAAAAACAGGTCATTAAGTATATTAACTTGTGGTTCAGAAAAACAATTAAGGCAGTCAATAACATCAAGTCAGTTTTCATTAAATCAAATACAATAGCCTACTAACTGATATTGAAGTTAGATGTGCCCTAGAGACTCTAAAGAAAACCTGTGTAACAGAACAAATGGGGCATGGGCTTTGATGACAAAGGTACCTTGACCGCATAGGCCCACTCACTTTGATTAACACAATTGTCTCCCCAAATACTATGCAATAAGGCAATAAATATCAGTCTGAGAACACCTTGTGACTCTTCCCCAGGTTCACAGCTCTGACCATTCTCCTGACAACTTCTCCACCCCCGGCCCCACCCCCATCCTACAGCAGCTGTGCTGGGAACATCTGGTTGACAGAGTATGTAGAGGGATAGCCTTTGAGCTAGGCCCCGACTTTCATGCTTGCATTCTTTTATTCTCTCCCTCAGATGTGTCCACACACACACACACACACATCCAATTACCTTTCTTGCTAGCAGGCTTTTCCTCCTAATACCACACGGCTCCAGCTGTAACCGTCCTCTCAGAGCCAGCTCTATGAGCATGCACCCGCGAAGCCCGGAAGAAATGCAATCATTCCAGAATGATGTGTAGCCCTACAGTCAAAAAGTAAGCGTTCAGAGTTCAGTGGGAGCCAAACCCAATTTGCAGTGCATGTGAATATTTATAAGTAAACAGTAGACAGGCAATGTAAATCAAGCATACATCTATAACAGATAATTAAGAATAGTAGCATTCAAATATCTACAGTAGGTGTGAGCGAGGTTCCTTCTAAACAGCACGCCCTTTTCTATGTCCGGATAATAATAAACAAGCAAGTACACTACGTATTTAATGGAATTCAGTCACTTTAAATGTACAAGCTGCGCAATGATGAAATGTGTATTGTCTTGACATTAATGAAGCTTCAAATCGAATGGCACGGGCAGATAGTAAGCTGCTAGCCAGGCCACTTGGCCAGGACAGGGTCGAGTGTTTTAACTGTTATGTCTGGTTCTGAGGTTAACAAAACCTAACGTGATATCTGACGAAACTGAGCACCCAATATCGAATCTGACGTAACGTTAGCCACATACACTTAGATTAATTTTGTTACAAAAGGCCAGAATAGGAATGTGCGCAACAACGTATCAATATTTTCCCAGCCAAGATGTTGATGGCGTTCTCTTGATTGGGAACTTCACGTTCGCTTGCTAACGTTATCGATAAGTTGTCTGGCCAACATTGGAGTTCGTTAAATGCATACTACACCTCCCTTTAGCTTGTTTAGCTTGTTTAACGTTAAGTTACACCCAAGGGCTGGTTTAACCTAACCCATTAGCATGCATTTAGAGCGGATATAATGTTTTGTTACATTTAACTTGCAAATTTGTATCAACCAGTTATTGCTACATAGTAACGTATCCATCACCGTCGTCACATTCACTTTGCCTCATCCCTAGCCCGCTAATGTTAACGTTAGCAAGAAGGATAACTGCAGTGCCCCGAG
>JASCQX010000029.1:15669353-15680452 GCA_030264415.1 Sardinella fimbriata
CTATATGAACAATAGGAGAAAAGCAAGTATCATTCGAAACTGAGCCCTCCTTTCACACTCACATTGCATACAGCAGAAGATTCTCCTCTTCATGATAAATAGATAGATAGAGATACTTTATTTATTCCGAAGGAAATTAAGGGAAATAATAGCGGACTTATAACAATGATTTTCAAAATCAAACTCAGAGGATATAGGTAGTGCAATTAAAGTAATTATACTGTGGTTGAAATGTCATACAGGTAAATGTGTTCCTATGTGGTGGCTGCACTCCAATATATTAGCCGCAGGCATTTAGTAGACTTGTGACCTCCTCTGATATATCAGCCAGCCTTATTTAGAGGGCAATATGAAATATTTTATACTGGGAACTGGGAACTAGTGATTTAGTGAATTGAACAGAATGAAGTCATCAAGTACAAAACGAATGATGCGACTAACCTCCAGATCCTTCTGGCTAATTTTCACAGGTTTCTTTTCTTCTACCACAATGGGGTTGTTTTTGAGTATTTTTGGAGGCTCCTGATGGCTCTCAAGGAACACTCTCACCACAACTCCTGCATCTAGCTGCTGCCTTTTCACCCTGATGGTAAAATTAAAGAAGTCCAAAAGATTCATGCCATTACTGTGCCGATAAACCACATGCCCGGCACTGATGTTGCGCTGTGTGAATGTCTTAGCCGCTGCTCCATTGCACAAGAGCCTCCCGTGGCGGGGTGGAAGAAAAAGTTCATATGTCACTTCCTGATCATCTCGGATGTCCATGTTGCTGCTGATGCTGAAGTTGGCTGAAGTCAGGATCACTTTGTTTCCTTTCTGCACAGTCAGTCCTGTGTTTTTGTCCACTTTAATGTACGGGTCCTGTGCTAAGACTTCTAAGACTGTGGACGTGTAGTGCTTGCCATCTGATACAAAGATGACAAATCGACCGTAGCTTGCCCCATTGTGAACAAACAAAACCCTCCTCTCCTCCAAGTCCTTCTGGCGGAACTGATAGAGCTTCTGTGACGTATCATTCGCCCAGACAATTTCACCCATAGGAATCCCACGTCTCGTGTAGACCAACTGTCCATTGTCAAAGTCAGAGTCAGCGTCATGGTAACACAAATCCTTCAACGTTAGCAATCTCTGGCTATTTTTTGCCACATGGAAGACTTTATCAACCACACGTACAGGTTTTTCATCATTGACTAGCTCAATGGAAATCTTAAAAGTTCCCTTTGCAACATCTTCATCTTTACTTGAAGGTATGGAGGCAAGAAAAGTAAATTCATCATAAGTGGTCTCACTATCATCATGGGCATACATGAGTCGTCCATCAAGGATGTCTTGGTTTGTGAACTGTGTAATGTTCTCATAATTGCTTGTGGAATTTGAAAGGTTGATTTTCTTTAATCTCCCATGCTTAGGACTACTGATGACTTTATAATGCACTTCACTGGACGTGGTGGTCTCAGAAAACAACTTATCTTTAGTAATAACTTTACTTTCCCCTTCCATCAAATTAAGCCCAAGATTTGTTAAAGCAATGCTCTGTGCCTTGATCATAAATCTGAAGTCATAGTTTCCTGAATAGGAATATTTGGAAAACACTAAAAAAGTGAACGAGTCCCTTGTGTCCACAGATGGAGTGCTCACCATCTCATAGTGCAGTTTCTGATCAGAGATGTTTTTCTGGCTGAAAGTGCCATTGATCCTCAACAGTTTATTGTCAAGTAACAGGTTTCCTTTCTTTGGTAATGACAGCACTAAAAAGTAAAGCTCACTTTCAGGAATTTTCATACCCTTGGCAACAGCCCTTAAGTCTTGAGTTGTCAGCGTCACTCTGCTGTCTGCATCCACCTGCATTTTGCTCTTGATGACTTTGTAATGAATCCCCTGTACTACAATAGGGAACAGCATTTCCTCTGTAGTCAAGGAGCCGATTGTGACTGTGAATCTAAAGCTGTCAGTCACATTGCCTGGATGAGAGCCAGGGTACGTGTTGAGATACCGAATCCGCTCCTTTTCTAGAAGCTTCTGAGTGAATATGCACGTGTTTTTCCACTCACCGCTCGAGTGCAACCTCTGGAGTTCACCGTACTGAGGCGGCTCCACAACATCATAGCGCACATCCGCCACCTGCTTAGCAACGTTGACCTGGACTGCCAAGTGCTTGGTGCTAAGGATGACCCATCCACCCTGAGTCACCTCCAGCCCCATATTGTTTACAACTCTGTACTCCAGCGGGACAGCCATAACTCTGAGCACCACCGTGTTACTGACCTTGTCCCCGTCACTCACCCTTAGGGCTATTCTGGAGTTCTTTATGCCTGTGTGGACATAATAAACCTTTCCTTGCTCCAAATTCAGGTAAGAAAAGTTCTTGATTGCCTGGCCAGGGTCATCCTCTATCTCCAGGAATCCAGCGTCCAGCATGGTGTTAAGATTACCACGCAGTGTAAATATGAGGTCTGTGGAGTTGCTGTCTGGGTCTATAACCCTCAACATGTCAGTGTTAAGTTGGCGTTTTGACTGCTCCATCAGCATGAAGAGGCTTCCCTCTGGAAGACTGAGCTCAGGAGCGTCATTGCTGGGCGTGATGCTGATGTTGAACCTGTGAAGCTTGTTCCCCCTCATGCAGGCCGGTAACTGTCTCTTACTGCTGCTGAACACTGAAAATATGAAGAAGTCTGACTGGTCCTCAGAGCCCCCATGAACGTACATGACCCTACCATGCCAGAGGTCCAGGAGGCTGAAAGTGTGCTCCTCCTGGTCTGGGTTAACATCCAGCCTCAGCTGACCATGCACAGGCTGCTCTTCCACACGGAACATGACCTGGGAGTGATGGATCCCCAAGCTCTGTAACTCCAGGTTCATCTTGATGTGTCGAAATCCCAAGGGAGCCCGCCCTCCCTCTGGGACAATCAGGTTCTCAAGAACAAGGAAGCTTTGACCTCTCTTACAGTCCACTCCAGATCCAGGGCTCACTGAGGTGGGGAGGACTGGCTCGGGAGTGACGATTGAGTCCAAGGTTCTCTCAGTCTCACAGCCAACAGACACATCCTTTGTCACCAGGGCATTTGGCAAGCCCATCTTTTGCGCATTCACTCTGATGTTTTTCAGACATCCTCTGAGCGACCCTCCTCCTATTTGTCTCGGTGAAAGAGACAGCAGCCCCTTTTCTCTGGCCTGTGCCCGGGTATCACCATCAACACCACCGATAAAAAGGGGCCCGCTGAGCTGAAGGGCATTGGTGTACATTCCCAAACTAGAGTTCTGCTTATCTGTGTCCACAACCAAGTGGACACTCAGCGTGGACAGCTGTAGCTTCACCTGATACCAGTCTTGCGCAATAGCTGATAATGGGGATCGAAGCTCAGTCTTAGTGGTCAATGCACCAATGACTGCTACCACAATACCATTTTGCAGTTCAATGGCAATATAGTGGCCTTCACCAGCAGCACTGTAGAGGATAATTCCATCTTTAGCCAACCGGTGAAGCTCAACCTCAAAAACCCCTTCTTGAGGCACGTCCCACGTTGGGAGAGACATGTAGGCCCTGGAGCTAAAGAAATTTATGGCGTCCTCTGTGCTGGCAGAGAACTCTGGGCTGCACCCGAGCGACACCTCGTGAACTCGTTTATAGCCCGAGTAGGACCTGAGGGAGGAAAGCAGGTTGTGTTGGTTGAAGAGCACTTCATCCAGACAGCCTCTGAAACCGACAAGCGTCCTTTCTGTGGAGAGGTAAGGCCTCTCAAGGCCTCCCAGCCCACCCACAAACACACCGTCCTGGACGCTTAACTCCAGGTCTGGCCCTGGCATTCTAAGGCTGGTGTGGGAATGTTTGTCCACGGTCAGCGTGATGTTGTGCTGGTCTTGCTGGAGCTCCATGGTGTGCCAGACCAGATCGTTTAGCTGGACTCCTTTCTCAGAGCGCAGACTGCGGGCGCCTGATCCAAGATCCATCGACACCTGGGATACATAAAAAACAGACTTATGTTGAGATGACAAATGGAAACAAGCCTTTCAAAATAGTAGTGTGGCTCAAGTGTGCATGGCTAAAGAGTTTGTAAGTAAGAAAGAAAGCAATACTCATAATGACTCATTAAAATACAATGTGGCAGTGTGGTAGTCATCACTACGGTAGTCTAGTTGACCCACTTTTAAACTAAGTAATGAGCCATTCTTGGAATATTTATGACTTCAAATAATTTATGTGCATTGCTGTGAAATGTTGAAGTGCTCTATCTCCCCTTCAGAAGCTCATGAATGGGCTTGTTTTGAAGATGTCAGCAGCAACAAAGGATCACCTGCTTGCTTCTAGTTCTCTCCCTTGGGCAATCTCTGCATAATTACTACCTCTACGTCTGAGGGAAATGTGTGGCAGACCATCAGTTCAACGGTGCCCACAGAAAAAAAAAAGTCTCAAGTCATGTCATGGAGACCGGCCCAAATATTTAGCTGTCTGTATCATTTGTCAGGAATGAACTGCAAATAGCGCCAGGACAGGAAGTGGAGGAATGCTTCTTTATTATACGTCTGTCAGAGCTGACAAGACATAACTCACACAATACAAACATGACCTGAATGCATCAATATACAGATCCATTTGTATCAATGAATGCAAATTATTATGTCTAATTGCTAAATTGTAAAATCTGAGGCGAAAGAAAGTAATCATGAATCCTCACTTGAATTCGTCCTGAATTGAGTTCCACGAGGCAGAAGTCCATGTCTCCTGCAGCCAGGAAAATGACTCCATTACTGTGGGAGGTGCGGAAGCGGACATGAAGTGTCGTGCGAACAGATGACTCCACAGTCTTCAGCAAGACAAAGCCATCGCCAAAGAATGAAGCTGTGAACAGCAGTAATAAAAGTGCATTTATAAGTCTTGAGCAGAAGTCTTTAAATGAATAAATTGGATAAACTGAACATGGGAGTGCTGTGACATGAAGTGGAAAACAAGAATCACCCAGTCGGACATCTTCCAAGACAACAGCTGTTTATTACATTACAATTACAATATCCTAAAATAGGCAACATGGTATGCAAAGAGAAAGATTATGTCAAGTCATTCATGTGTAGCAGAAGATGGCAAAGATGATACCTTCTTTTGACTTTAACAACAGAAAATATTTTCCAGATTTCACAAGGTGGCCTACTCATGTGGGGTGCATTATGCCTGAGTCCAGTCATGAGATCTATAACCCCATCCACCTAGCCTTTAATTTCTGTTGTGTACACATGCCTACATTTAGCAGGCTTGAACGGACATCATTCTATTTATCAATTAAGTGGTCCATCTGTCTCGGCCTTGTCCATTACACGCCATAGTTGCACACTAGTCACTGGGAGTGATCTAGGCCTGCCTGGTCAACACTATAATCTGCAATAAATAATCTGTGCCCATATGGTGCAACACATAAGAGGGGTCAACATAATCTAATATGCTCATTCCAAAACATAAACATTATCTATCCCACTAATTAAGAGAATATTTTACTGGTGATAATGTGGCAGTTTTCTGGGTAAAGTTTTGTTGATTTCAGAAAGACTTGTTCAACAGTAGTTTCAGACCAATGCCTAACTGCATCTCTCGAAAAGCATTTAAAAGTCTCAGACTTTCTCTAATCTGAGTTTAATGGTTTGAGGTCCTGAAAGAAGATTAAAGCTAGATACAGAAGAGAGTACTCCCACCCCCACAGACTGAAATGCTATATTTCAAAATTCAATTTCTCCCGAACATCTTCTAAAGTCAGACGTGTAAACCTTGCCATTATTTCTGTTCCAATGTGCTGTGTATGAAATATATTCACTTAAAGTAAATAAACAAATAAATAATTCAAATTCCTGTTTGGGTGACATCGTTTGCAAATTTGTTTGGGTCTTCTGGCTTTGGCAGTGCATAGACATGTAACTCAGAAACATCAACTCAAAAGACATATTCAGTTCCATTAACCATTTAATTTTTCTGGTAGCCAAAAAAGTCTAGTTTGATTTGGAGGTTCCCTCTCTAAAATATGACCAGAGGATGCAAAGCTTAGTCAAACAAATAATTCCCCTAATTCTTGGATGAATGCTGCTAACCATTCTAATCAGCTCTTTAGTTTAGTAGTTCAGGCTCAACTGCCCTAGTGGCCTCTGGCGATTGCACCAGGATTTGGGTTGAGAACTGTGATGTCTGCAGCCCCTAATGGTTTATCTGAATTCAATTAATGAATGTTAATGCACTGAACCCCTTTTAAACACTGTGGGTCAGCAAGTGGGGGCTTGGCATCCATGTCTTTCTGGAGCAGTTGGTGTGTGGTCTGATCTGACAATTACAATCAAGTCAGAACAACATAAGATGTGCAAAACAAGAATATCCTAATAGTAGCATTGGGGAATGCAACCAGTATTTGCAATGTGACAATAATGTGCTATTTACAAACCATTACGGGGAGAATATAGGCTACCTGTTAAAGGCAAAATTTGCAGCAGCATTAAAACCTGGTTTCTGAACAAAGCACCAAAACAGACACTGGAACACAATTTACCAACACATTCAAGGTACAGGAAAATAGTGCTATAAGGCCAACAGCCTACTACTACTCCTGCCATGACGCACAGTCTACTGACACATATTCAGTCTAAACTCTTTTATATAGCCTATAGGTCTTTGTCTCCCCTGTGACACTATGCTTCTTAATAATTGGATTATTATTAAGCAGATTATACTGATCACAAACGCCAGTTGTATTGCTGGGACCATCCACATAGGAGAGCCGAACGCTCTCCTACAAATAATATATTTTTTTTCAATTGCACGGAAAGGAATAAAGAAATGTTTGGACAATACTATAGAATAGGCTAGGTACACAATGCACTTTCCTGAATGAAAGTTGAGGGTAAATGTCTTAAATCACTGTGCAATGTTTACACAACTTTTGAAACACGCTCAGTTGATAGGCTACTTGTGATGCTATTTGCCCATAAATGGGGGCAATAGTAGCCTAATAGTATGCAATTGCAGATTTTGTTTTACGCGCATATTTTAGGGCTAATGCATGGATTGAATGAAGTTCATTCATCAGGTGTTTTCGATCAAGTGCATCGGATATAAAGCAGACGAGCAAGATCTGATCTGAGTTATTGCAAGTACCTTCTTCTCTGCTAAAACTTACCTGCAAATGCCTGACCGATAATGAAGAAGAGCAGAGGAAACCCCCTCCACCACCACAAAATACTTTTCCAAAAGTCAGTAGTATTATCCATATTTTCCAGCAGCAGACGGATTTCCCTCCATTTAGTCGCAAATCCTGGGTATTCGAAACATGTTTGGTCTTAATCCACACCTCAAACAGACCCTCGTTTATTTGTAAAGTCAATAGGGCAGCTTCATCAGATAAAAAGTATAGGCTACCTGCTTGCTCCGTCACGGAGTGGTGTCAAGCGGGCCTACATGGAATTCGCCCCGCCCCTGTCGGGATTTGCCCACTAGAAATCCTTGCCAGTCAATTAAAGTCAACAATGCACCGAGCTGGTTCCTACCAAAGGGTATAATTTGTACAGTCCAATAAATGCATTGGCGTATTGCCTCTACAGTAGGCTTACTGTTATAAATACAACTACAGGTGAGCAAGCAATGGAAATTATTTTGAAAACGCTGTGTTGTTGCAAAGTATACATGTTTGCCCTCGACCAACACACATACTGTAGGTCATAGGTTTGGGATGTATGTTGTGTTGTGATGTCTGTCTCAGAATGTATGAAAAACTTGCATTGAGGAAGTAGTTCACCTCACCTGTTTACCACTTCAATTACAGTTTACCCCAGTTTTATAATGCACCATTATAATCATACAGCATTATGGTTTTTAATGATTTGGACATAGAGGTCTTCGTGCTCCTGAGTGGTATTTGCAAGTAAAGTCTATAGTTGGCCAACAGACCAAGTGTAAATATTCTATTTGCCTAACATTATGCTATCACAAAGATATGGCAAGATACTAATACTCTCCCTCTATTACTATGACGCACATTATATTTCACATCTTCACATTCTCCATAAAAAAAATGATGCTTCTTTGATCTAGTAGAAATCCTTCCCCCAATAGAGCCCCTGTTTCAATGACACATTTACTGCACCTAAACTCATGTTATGGTCTCAAAAATTCCCCAGAAGACGATAGCCATGTCAACATCTGCAACAGTTAAATCCCCACTGTAACATTATCAATCAAGGGACTTATATGATGAATAGGGAGAGGGTTACAAAAATGTTCTGCAGGTCTGGGCTGGCTGCTCATAAGACTAGGGCACAGAAAAGTGAATGAAAACATGTCCAACTACATTATGCTATCTCCCACTACAATGGACCCCAATAGTTAGAGTTACCTTAAACCTTCGGCTTTTGTCTATATGTTGGAACAGATATGCCTATACTTTTCTTGAATCTTTCATCTTACAAATAACCCATCTATTTCAGCAAGTGGCACAGGTTCTTAATGGAAGACCTGCCATATTCATGCTTACTTATTTTCACCTTTTTCAGTTTATAGTTTTGATTTATGTATTTATATCATTAATATACAATTTGTTAGCAATGCCAGAGGCTGCAAGTAGGTATAGTGTTTGTTGTTGCTCAGAACATAGCCTACAACATTGCAGAGGTGAAATCTGCCCACTAGAGGTCCCCATCTGCTATATTATGAGGTGGTGCGGGGTCTTCTCAAAGAACATTGTTGCATACTGTATTTAGGCCATTTTTACTGTACTTTGTTTTTGAAACCTTTCAAGGCTTAGCACAGCTTTGCCTGCAAAGGCTGTTTTCAGAAATTAGAAATTGTGTATGGACACCATTGAGGGATACAGTAAAGTGTAACCCCTCTGTTTGTGGAACCAAGAAGAGTTTGTAGATGTTTCTCTGGTAGGCACAGGCCTCTAGTTGGAAAAGGGAGAACTACAGTGGGTGTCTATTCATCTTCACTGCTAGGCGCCCAGTAATAAGAATGGGAACTTTTGTAACTTCACTGCTGCTAAGTTATCTAAATATAAAGAAACCGGTTTGCTTGTGTCACTGTTCTTTTCTGTGTATTGTGTAATTTCTAAGCCACATTTCACAAAGCAGCTCATAATTTTGCCAGCTCATAATTTTGTTGTAAGATGTAGTCATAAATTATTTTGTGTAATATATTGTCTGGTTAAGACTGCTAATTAGTTGCCTTGCATTTCTCAGCATCCTCCGAACATTATAAAACTGACCACTAGATGGTGCAAGTAACTTAACTGCACCCACACCACTAGTCTACTGTTGTTGCAAGTTAACACATGATGTTCCAAATAATATGGTGTATTCATTTCAGTTAACCACACATTGATTAATGGTAAGTCAAAGAATACAGGCAGTACTGACTGAGCCTTCACCATTATTGATTGCCTTTATTTTCTCCAAATATAGCCTACTGTACTTACAATGGTCAAAAGGAAAATATGAAATCAATTGCAGAAGGAAATAAAGAACATGGTACCAGCACACCAGCACCGGCACAACAAAGTCAATTAATACATAGGTATATAGTATTTTATATGCACATTCTGATTTAATATTTCTTCTAGTATCATTAAGCAATTATTATCATTGTCTCCTGCATTGTTTTCTACTATATTTATCCTCTAAGTTTAGGCCTAATGTTCATAAATGCCTATATATTATAAACAGTCTGTTGAGACACGTCATATTTTCACACACAATGATTTTCCTCCTGACTGTTCTCATTGTTAGGGGCTATAGGTGCGTCATACATATGGCTGCCGTGTCTGTTGATCAGGATTAGTGACGTGCTCTTATTGCTTCAGTCAAAGAGGATTGCCTTTCATTCCTGAGAGTTTACTATCCATGCCATATAATCCAGTCACTGTCTATTTGCAGGGTATCACTCTGCAGATGAACACTGCAAATCCACTTGTAGGTGATGCCCCAGGGATTGTGTTGAAGAACTACAATGTAGATAAGGCAATGGCTAGGTGGTGGTGCTATAAGATGATGGTGTTATATAACCTCTCGCTGTGTTGAGATGAGCAGTGTTGTTTATGGACAAGTTATTACCGTTACCATGGAGACAGTGTCCACCACTTGACATGCTGGTGCATCCAACTGCAAAGGTCTGGGGACGCAGAAGTTTCTGAATGAGGAGCTGGAGAGAGCGAAGAGAGGTCAGCCGTGGCTGTTTTGAGCAACCGTTGACTGATTCAGTTAGGCAGTGAATGTCTGTGATTGTTCAAAGTGAACACAAGCCTCGTCTGTATCCTGTGATATGGGCCACTATGTTCCAGCGGGCCCGACCATGTGTTTACCATTACTATTCGGCCCATGGTTGCGCTGAGAGTGCGAGCCGTTGGTTTAGCTCATGTGAGAAGACGCTCAAAATTGGACAAAAACACAACATTGTCATCCAATGGGAACAGGGCTTAATCTATCAAGCTACTTTTGCATCAGTCACTTGAGGAAAACATCCAGAACCTTTCGAAAGGGCCAAATTGACATTGGCCGTTTTTTGAAAAGCATTCACCACATCTTGACCCAGTTTTGTGTATCAAGGTTTCTAACATGGGAAAATGGTCCCCGAAGTCAAATACTAGAGCTTTTATGGCTTTTGACTGGTTTCTTACGTAAAAGGCCTCTGCAGACTCCGCAGGCCTGGAGTTTGATAGGGCAAGTCAACACCACCTCCTTTCTGTTCGCCTAATTTTTACAGCCTGTTGTCAGTGGAAAGAGTCTGTGGATCTGGCCTGTATGAGCACACACACTGTTTGTGAACTGCGGTGTAGGCACATATTTGATTGCATAATGCTCCACTTTGGAGAGTGCACACAGCGAGAGAGACAAAGAGGAAGAGAGACAGAGAGAGGGGGGAAAAGAAAGAGAGAGGGTGAGAGAGAGAGATAGAAAGTGAAAGAAATTGGAGAGATAGAGAGAAAAAGAGAGAGCCATGCTGTGTCCTGACAGTCTGCTATCGACTGTTTTTTTTCTCTCTCTGTCTCTTTCTCTCTCTTTCTCTCCCTCTCTCTCTCTCTCTCTCGGCCAAGAGGATGCCACAAAGAATGCTTGTGGGCAGGCTCTGGAATCAATCTGGGATT
>JASCQX010000029.1:15830865-15844443 GCA_030264415.1 Sardinella fimbriata
CCTTTTTCCCCTCAAGTTTGATATTTTGGAAACAGTAAATATGGCTGTATTATTATATTTTTATTAAAAGTTCATAGATGGTGTTATTTTCAGGTATGCCTATAATTGTTTTTATATGAATGAATGAATCATTTGTAACATACCGGCAATTCCATATCAACTCAACACCAAAATGTTGATTTCGACACCATGGTCCTCAATTTTTCCTTAACTCAATATCTTATTCGGTTTCTGAGATATGACTCTTCAATCATGGATAGGCGTGACCAAGAAAAACACTGCAAATTTCAGTTTTTCATTAGGACCACTTTTTTATATAGGCCTACTCATCTCCTCTCTTAATGCATCAATATTTATTCATTAAAATTTGCACACTGAGGAAGAACCATGTGTAGATGTCAAGATCATATGGAGTTCCACCATTGATGTGTTATTCACTGAAATAAAACCAGATTATTTTTTTCATAGTCTAAAAAAAAGACTAATTTTGGTCTCAAGTCATCTTGAGCACTGAACACTTACATTTTCAAAACTTTGCAGATATGTAGTCTATGTGGGCTGAAAAAAAATGATATATTAAGTTGCCTTGTTTTAAAGTTAAGAGACTTTAAAATTGTCCTAAATGGTGTTTTTCTGTAAATATGCCTTTTTTTGCTGCCTTCTTTCAAGGAGAGGATGAAATGTAAACAAAATCCTTCTTTTTCTGGCACGTAAATGTGTAATATCTAGCTCTACTGTTGTATCATCCCCACAGAACATGTTTGAATTTGGAAAAAATTAAATGCGATCTTTACCAAAGGAGCCAAAAAGGTCATGTAAGTTTTTCAGGAGTCTTCTAGAAGGGGTGGGGTTGAACCTGGGGCTCAAAGCCGCTGCTTTTATTTGTAGTTACAGACTTCCATCCTGTGAACAATTTTACACTGTTAGATCAAGCTTTTCTATGTCCATGTTCCTTCAAAGCATATCCGAAATTCATGAAAAAATTCAGTGAAAAAAGTGATAAGAAAAACATGTTTTTGTGGTTTTGAGTGCGAAGAATTAATCATTGTAAAACTTTGCAGACCTCAAGTCCATGAGGAAAGGTCCATGCTGAGAAATGTTGAGATGACAATTTTCTTTGTTCAAAAGTTATGAATTCTTAAATTTGGCCTAAATAGCGATTTTTCTGTGAACATGGCAATTTTGCCAACCCCTTGGAAGGGCAGACAAAAATGTAAACCAAATTTTCTTTTTATTAAAGTAGTATCCCATACTGTAGGGCATACAAGTGTGAGATCCGGCTTTTTTCTCTTTTATCTTTCCATCACAACATCTCTAATGTTGACAGAAAATCAAGACTGTTTCATCCAAAGGAGACAAAATTGTTGTTGGTTTCATTTTTGTGAACTTCCTGAATGGCCAAAACAACTCAGACCATTTTGTTCTATTATTCTTCAGTGTCACATAATGCCAAAAATCGAAAGTCTGGGGACCACATATTCATTTTCCCGTACGGGATGTGAAGTTCAGTTTGTCCAATAGTTGGCGCATTGTCTTGCCATTGATCCTATCTCTTTGATTGGTTCCCAAATCCATGCGAAAATTTCGGCCATGGTCTCCAGGCTGCCTAGCAGTTCGGAACGAGTGCGCAAGGCAGCATGGGTATCCCCAGGCTACACATTTGGCTCATTTTCAACTTCAACTGAATTCTTGAGAGGCTCATATTAGAGTTCACTATTGAAAAAGGCAAGATATAATTTTAAAATTTCTTAAACATGAACATCTCTTTATGGATTAAACCTCTGCTAAGTTTTGAAATGGTTAGTACATGTACATGTCAAATTTTGAATGCTTTTAATGGGACTATAATATGAAAAGTTGTGATATGGCCATTTGAAGCTGTATAGGGTGACATTTTATTCCCACTGATAGAAAAATGGGTTTGAGTTTCTACCCTTACAGAAAGTTTATAAAAAAGAAAGCAATAAAACCATTGGTCAAAATATTTTCTAACTTCAGACATGTTCTGTGGTGATGGTAAAAGTGTGAAGCTGGATTTTATACTTTTATATCTGTTACAATGTGGCATACTAATGCAACAAAAAGAGGAATTGGATTTGTATTTCATCCTGTCCTTCCAAGGGGTTAACAAAATTGCCATCTTCATAGAAAAATTGCTATTTAGGCCCAATTTAAGACTTCAGAACTTTTGAACAAAGAAAATTACCATCTCAATTTTTTTTCAATTTAAGACTTCAGAACTTTTGAACAAAGAAAATTACCATCTCAAATTTTTTTCAGCATGAACCCTTCTTCATGGAATTGAGGTCTGCAAAGTTTTGAAATGGGTAGTTTTTCGCAATCAAAACCACTTGTACACAAAAACATGTATTTATCATCAGTAAAGTAAAGAGTGCTGCGCATTCACAAATTTTTTCAGTGTCTAAATTTTTTTAGACACTGAAAAATATAATTTAGTGGATAACAGTGGATAACACATCAGTGGTGGAACTCATTGTCATCTCAATATGATCTTAGAAATCTATACATGCTCCTCAGTGTGCAAATTTTCATGAAAAAATGTTGATGCATTAAGGGTGGAATTCTCTGGGGTGCATAAGTTCAAAAATCACTTAACTGCGTGCTTCTCCGCCAGATGGCAGAAAACAACTTACGCACACCGGAGAATTCTACCCTAAGAGAGGAGATGAGTATCTAAAAAAGTGGTCCTACTTAAAAACTGAAATTTGCTGTGTTTTTCTTGGTCATGCCTATCCATGTTTAAAGAGTCACAGGAACCGAACAAGATAACTCCGGCTGGGAGCGACCGACGTAAAATATTATTTGACACAACGTTTAACGACTGCACATGCAGACATAGAGCCTACAACAGATCTCCGTCGGTGTATCTCTTTAAAGGAAAGGTTCGGTTTCTAACACTTAACGCCTTGTTTTCAGATCGTTTGTGATGAAATACAATGGTTGATTTAATTTTTGACATATGCAGCTATTACAAGAATTTTCATTTTTGGCTGCAGCCTTCAGAATGGCAGCTATGTGCATGTCCGAAATCGCTCCTAAAAACACACTAAACATTCATTTGTTAAGACGTGAAACTCTCCGGGTGGTTAGTATTCACTGACGTACTGACAAAAAAATCAGCACGAACCGTGACCTCCTTCATTACTTTTACAGCTTCTAAACTCCTAGGCGGATGGATACGGGTGTGAAAATAGGTCAGTTGAGAGTAAATGGTAAAAAACCTGTCAAAAACCATGCAGTTTGCAGTAATATTTATGTCAGCACATCAGTGAACATTAATGACCACTCTGAGAGTTGCATGTCTTTTCAAACAAATTTTTAATGCGTTTTAGGAGCGATTTTGGACATGCACATAGCTGCCATTCTGCAGCCAAAAACAAAAATTCTCGTAACAGCAGTATGTGTCATAAATTAAAGTATAACCATTGTATTTCATCAGAAACCATCTGAGACCAAGGCTTTAAGTGTTAAAAACCGAACCTCTCAGCTAAGCTTAAATTTCATTTTTTTCTGAACATCAAAACTTTGTTTTATAGGAGTTGTTTTAACCAGTAATTCTCAACAATATAAAAAACAGCTCATAAACAACAACAAAATACAATTTTCAGTGAATGCCTTAGTGGGGGACCCTATGTAGGCAACAGTATATGATTTGGGGGACACATTGACCACCCCGCTGACTTTGCATGCTCATTTTTGGAGACCAGTAGGCATTTATTAAGGAATAAAAAAAAAAAAGTCTCCATTTTTTCTTGTTGCTTTTAGTGACCAAAAAAAAGGAGAGATTTGGCAATGTAGCCTTCTCTGCTTGGCCCCCCGAGTATTGAAACATTTTGTTCAAAAAGAGGACTAGGCCTAATGTTTGTTGGATAAAAATGAGGATTCTCTACTCTGGAAACATGGGGCACAGGAAATAAAGGACCATGAAAACATAGCAATCTGGGGACAGTGCACCCCATCTTTACATGATGTTAGCATCCTTTTACATACTTTACCAGCTGAGTTATGCCACCTGAACAAAGTCCTGATGTTGCCAGTGCAATGAAAAATCTTCTTACATTAGGCCTACATTAGACACATATCCATGTTTCATGTTTAGTATACTACTACCAGTGTCTCAGTCATAATTGAACTTGAGCTGAAATTGAACTTATTCCATGGATGTCGTTTTCGGTCTTAACATTTTGTCGTTGTAGGCCCAAGTAATTTTGGCAAGAAGGGAATATGTCTTCCATGCCACAAGACGGCAGCAATGTAATTAAAGTTTAATAACCGAGCACGCGGATATTGTGGAAATACCATTCTGATGACGTAAAAACGGGGCGAGTGCGAGGCGGCCATTACACAGCGAGTTTCCCTAGGAAGGTCGGGGGGAATAGGGAACTAGCTAGCCAAATTGTTATTACGGCCAATCCCTGTATTTAATTTATATATCCAAATTGAAATTGTCCGTGTAAGGGGCACTCCGTACCGGATAATCTGTCTTTGTTAATTTAGTAAGGTATTCTGTCTTATTGAATGCTGTTTTTCGCAAGATAGTAGTCCAGCATTTATTTAGCAAGCTAGCCCTACGTTAGCGCCGAGCCAGACGCCGAAAACCCGGCTCTTGCGTCGTACAGAGGGAAATTGTACAGCCTAATTTCAAGCGAAGCAGATACTTAAATTTAACCAGCGCAGCCAAAGCGTTAAGGGAAAACATATTGAAAATCCTACTAGTATCTTGAAATCTGGTTACGTTCAAAATGGACGATAAATCATTCACTAAGGAATTAGACCAATGGGTCGAACAACTCAATGAGTGTAAGCAGCTCTCAGAAAATCAAGTGAGGACGCTCTGCGAAAAGGTGAGTTTTCACATTTCTTTCTAAATGTCTAAGGTAAATATTAGTTAATACTTTAGATTTCAAATCTCTGCTGCATTATGTGACAGCGAGGCAAAACCGCCGCTGGTTATGGTTGATGTCGATGTGTTTTACTGCTAACGTTGTCACCATAGCTTCAGGTAAAGTAACGTTAGCCCTCTATCTACGTTGGTTATTCTAGCTAGCCAGGATGGCTAAGGTTAGCTACCTATCATCGCTGATAAATCGAAATGCCGTTTAATAACTGGCTCAACAGGTAACAGTAAACGATCTTTTTAAGACAAAAGTCAACTTTGTCAGATGGAGGAACCATCATGTTTTACTAGTAAACTTCAGTTGTCAAGTTTACTCTTCATGGCTCTGATGATGGCTAACTGTAAACGTTAACGTTACACGTTTTGGTGCAGAGTTCTACATGGTGGTGTTGGAAACGATAAGGAGACAAAAACAATAAAGCTGAAATTGTAATTTTAGCAGCTATCAGACTTGAAGCACCTTTGACGGTGTAGGATAGTGTGTTCCCTGGGGATTTCGCAATTTCAGGGTTGTGTTCATGCTGCAACATTTGCGTGGTAGCCTATGTTAATGGCAGGGAACAGTATTTATAGCTATTTTGTCTGAATTCGTCCTGAACAACATCGAATGATATTAAACGGTAGAATAACTTGACGACGCACAACTCTTTTGAGAGGTTACTAGAGGTCTCTGGTGTAGCCAACGATAGATAGATAGCCATATTGACACAGTTAAATACTTAATCCCCGTACAACAGCTGTCCTGCAGCCGTCAGACGAAAATACTCCGACAACTTTGGTGTTGGAGATGAGCTCCATCAGCAATCTGACAGTGTTAACTAACTCCAGCAAGTGCATACCAACCCTGTCGGAGAACGCATACATTTTGAATTCATCAGCCTTCAAAGCGATTGAAGGTCTATTTCAAACCAATGCGTCTCTGTTTAGAGGAATTGGCAAGTGACCGTTTTTATCTAATGTTGTTGCGTGGGTGGTCTTAATTTGATGTTCATACAGTATGTAAGCCCACATATAAATGGGTATCATATATAATTGTTTCAAACTTTAGACCCTCGAGTCATATTATGAAGAGAGTGGTTGCAAATGGTGAGCAGTGAGCCCATTAGAGAGGTTATCAACAGTCTGAATATTTCCCCATAGTAGAAGATAAAGTTACCTACACACAGGACTATGTGAAAGGTACTACTGCTATGAACGCTCATGATAACATGGCATTTTGTTACTAATTGTACTCCTGAAACATAAACTTGGAATAACACTACAGAATTAAAGCTGAATGTCTATAAAGTAGCTATTTGTTTATCCTCAGTTGCCCGGTCATGGTTTTACTTTGAAACATGATCCATACCTTGGCATGAAGTTGGTTAAAACTATTGACAGACAACTCAAAGTCTGTCCTTGCACTTGCTGCTGTTTATATCCTTCTATTGCAGGTTTGGCAACTTCAAGAAGTTAGGCTTTGGCTCAGTTGGTTTGTCAGAATAGCCAGATTTGTAGTTAGTATGTCATTTTGTCAGTAGTTTAGTTTTTAAATTCTGAAAACAGCAAAGTATTTAAATGCACATGAAGTACCTAGAAATGTCATCTGCCTTAGATGTTTTTTTTTTTTTTAGTGAGGACTTAAACTGTAACTTGTAGGCTGCTTCACTGTAGTTACTCTCATCTTAATCAAATGACAGAACAGAGAACAGGATAACATGGTGGAGCTGTCTCCATGGACACTGCCCACATGGTCTCCATGGTGATGCTCGGTAGTTCTCACGTGTCATATTGACGCCAAATAGAGGGCACGTGTGAAACTTTTTTGGAACAAGGATCTACCTTTCTGAAATATACTAATCCCACTGAGCATTACATTATGATTCCTTCTTATTGTGAACATCTTTCAGATTCAACCTTCCTTTGTCAAAAGTCAACTTTCCTTAATTTTAATTTCTTTTTTCATTTTCAACCTTCCTTTGTCAAAAGTCAACTTTCCTTAATTTTAATTTCTTTTTTTTCCCTAAAGGCAAAAGAGATCCTGACAAAGGAGTCCAATGTGCAGGAAGTGCGCTGTCCAGTCACAGTCTGCGGAGATGTGCACGGCCAGTTTCATGACCTCATGGAGCTTTTCAGAATCGGGGGAAAGTCACCAGACACCAACTACCTGTTCATGGGGGATTACGTGGACAGAGGCTACTATTCGGTGGAGACGGTCACGCTGCTTGTAGCATTAAAGGTCATTAAATATCCAACCTTTCATTCAAAAGCATCATTCCACTTTGTTTGCTGATTCATTAAAAGAGCTGTTTGTCTGGCCCATATATATGATGCATAGTAAGATGGAGCATAAGCCAGATAGAATATGTAAGAGCACTGCAATATGTTTCACTGAATTAATTCTGTATTTAAAAGGAATGCACATTGATCTGTGATGAGAATAGCCCCGCTCTGTGTTAATTAGTGCTGCAGCATAACCAGAGAACGTGGGTGCCAACTGACAGTCTGTGTTTGCCTTCTGTAGGTCCGATTCCCAGAGCGCATTACGATACTGCGGGGGAACCACGAGAGCAGACAGATCACACAGGTCTACGGCTTCTATGACGAGTGCCTGAGGAAATATGGCAACGCCAACGTGTGGAAGTACTTCACAGACCTCTTTGACTACTTACCCCTGACTGCTCTGGTTGATGGACAGGTACGGTGTTGGGCATCATTTCTCTTCAGCTGGTGGCTAGTTCACTCAATTGAGCATTGGGATGCTACTGCATCTGTGGAACCTGTGGATAAGTGTCTTTTCAGTTAGTGCCTTCTGTTGAGTTTTTGGGGTGTCTGTACACTCCAATTTAGGTTTTTGTTGCTTTAGACATGACATTCACTGCAATTATTATTTTTGTTTAGTTTTGGTGTGGTGGTTGTCTTCATGATATTAAACCACCATCTTGTCTCATTTGGTCTGAGATCGGTTGGTATTGTTTTGTATGACGCTTAACTAGCATTATCGCACGGTGGAATGGAATACTGCTTTCTGATTGGTTGACAAGGTGTCCATTAATTTTAGATAACGGGACAGATGAAGTAGATCTGGTAAAAAAAAATAATCACTGTTCTATATCAATGCTCTTTTGAATAGTAACTATGGCGACAATAGAAAACGACAGTTGAACAAGCAAGCAGCTAATTATCATCCAGCTCCCTGTGGTCAGTAGGCTAAGCTAAGAATATAGTACAGCAACTTATCAGGTCGTTAGCACCTTTTAAAAGTGAACTGCATGTTTCTTTTCTGTTTCAAACGCTGATTGTACCGTGTGATAAGCAGAATAACGTCCTTCGAGGTGTTCCGTTATAGGAAAGCTGTTGGCGGAAGCGAACAGGCTTCGCCGTCGGCCTGTTGGAACGCTTCCACCTCGTCCATTATTTCCCTATAATGGGACACCTCGGCGGATGTTATTCCTTACATAGCAGTGGGTTGTCCGTCAGTCAGTCTGTGTGTTCTAAACTCTTGAAAGCAATATCTCAAGAATGCCTTGGGGCACCTGCTTCAGATGTGTCATAAATGTTCATTGGGGCTAAAATATGAATTGTTTGATATGATATGAGTGCAACATCTCAAGAATGTTTTTGATCATCCTTGCGTTTTTGTTTGTGTTCACTTGTATGTCAAAGAAAAACAAAATCACATCTGCGTAGAGGCATATGACCACAGTTGGTAACTGTGTTTTATGACATGGGATGGTACACTGTGTGAGGGGAAAGTGCTGTGCAGCTACTCCTTTATTGCTTTGTGGGAGGTCAAGGGTTGTTTTGACAGTCAGAACACAGTAAGATGCCCTGTATAATCATATTGCATCACATGCAGTTAATGCTATTAGGGATTTTGCAGTAGTTTCCTTACAGATTTCAAAATTGCAAATTGTTTTTAAGATTGAACTAGTTTCAGTCTAGTCTCAGAATCCAAATGATGGTCAATCACAGTAATTGTAGCCTACATTTTTTTTATGTCCAAGGCTGTTGTATTGCATATACAGAATATATTGCATAAATATTTTTTTCTGCCTTGATTGAATGCAAAAGTTAAATGTATAGTTATAGTGGTATGTAACAAAGTCTGTATTTAACAAAATAGGTTGAGTTAACTTAGTTTCTAACATTTGGTTTGCTGATTTACTGAAAGGAATGTACAACTCAAGTCTGTAAAGGTCATGAGAGTAGCTGCTGGATATCCCAAGCAACCAAATGGTATGCACCCTCAGGGACGTATTTGCTTTGTAGAGCAGAAATCAGTCTAGTCTACAACTATTTGTAGGTGTTGTGTGGAACTGGTAAGAATATGTGGTATATCTGTTTTTGTTGTTTTTTTCCCCCAAATGTTGGCTTTTTTTTTATTTTGTTTTGTTTTGTTTTCTGTTGCTTGTTGGCGATAGAAACACAGTAAGAAATATGTCTCTCTGCTTTATGAGAAGAGTCCATTTATATGGAATTGATGTCTGTTACAGATCTTCTGCCTGCATGGTGGGCTCTCCCCGTCAATAGATACACTGGATCACATCCGGGCCCTCGACCGCCTACAGGAAGTTCCACATGAGGTTAGTTCCATAAATTTATGTTTTTAGAACGCCGTTTTTTATGGCTTGTTTGTGTGGGCCTTTGCATTAATACATGCGTTATGGTTCTGCACGGTATGATTTTGTTTTCTTTACGCTCCTTCTCTCACTGATTAAGTCAGTGGGAAAAGGGTTTGTTTGCGCATTTGTTTATGGTTGTGATGAAATGTTTATGGTAGTTCCGAGGAGTTCCTGTATCTTTTGTTACGTACGCGGTTTTAAGGACAAAAATACGCAGTAAATCAGGATTTCCCAGGCACTACACCACATTGCACCATATTTTGAATGTTGTTGAAACCCCAGATGGCATGCCAGGAGCCTGGTTTTAGTGCACGGAGAGATTGAAACTGAGATGGCCAATTGCTCTCTGATGGCTGTCTGCACACAGGAAGCCACTGTGCCTGTGGGCAGCTATCTTAACTAAGATGGCGCCTGGTAATCAATAACATTATTGCTGTCAGTTATGGCTCATAGTCAGCAGCAAACACTGAAACATGATCTCATAAAGACAAACAGGCTTGATCAAGATTGCTACGTTGGCATTACCTTTGATGCCAAGTTGGACTTTAGATGTACATAAAAATAGAAAAACTGTTATTTACTCACATGTTAGTGGTGGTGGTAATAGTAGTGTTATTATTGGCATTGTCTGCTAGTGCTGTCCCTTTTGTTTTTGCAGGGACCAATGTGTGACCTACTGTGGTCTGATCCTGATGATCGTGGAGGCTGGGGGATCTCTCCTCGAGGTGCTGGATACACCTTCGGACAGGACATCTCTGAAACCTTCAACCACGCCAACGGTCTTACCCTGGTGTCACGAGCTCACCAGTTAGTCATGGAGGTCAGACACAGTTAACTTAAAGTAATAGCTATTTTGTGTGTGCATTTCCTTTAAAAAATAATAATCATAATCTATGTGTATGTACTTTATATGTGTTTGATCTTGGACCAAATGTGACATGTGACTGTGGCATGTAAGTGGGGCAGGTACAGTGATATATTCTGAGGATTCTGTGCAGATGGGTCTATATCCTTTATATACTTGCACTGTGAGTCAGGTGTCTCCACCCACACACGTGAAAATCTATATTTGATATACGCCCTGTGTCTGTCAGGAAGCCCCTAAATATCCACTGTGATTCATTCACTCTGATGTGTTTTAACACAGCCGCATAAAATTCATACAGGGAGGCTTTTATAGTGGTGCCCATCTCCATGCGAGATTATAGGGGGCGAGGAAGATAAAGGCTTTTGAATTCAAGCTGGGGGTGTTCATTTGGACACCCTTCACAAAATGATTGTGCTCACTGAGCTTATGAGCGTGACTGTACAGTGTTGGAAAGGTTTATGTTTTGCATTACTGCAGTCACAGTGCCATGCTATCTGTGACACGATTTGGCATTCTAGACTCTCTTCTTTTTCTTCTTCTTCTTCTTTTTGATTGTTTATATTGCTTTTCTCCCTTACTCTCCCTCACAGGGCTACAACTGGTGTCATGATAGAAACGTGGTCACCATTTTCAGTGCGCCAAACTACTGCTATCGCTGTGGCAATCAGGCTGCCATCATGGAACTGGATGATACTCTTAAATATTCCTTGTAAGTATAACATTTTTTTTTTTTAGGGTTGATTTTTGGTGGAAGGTCGTCCTAGATGCGAGGACTGTATCTGCCTAGTCTTATAAGCACAAATGCAGTTACTTGATTGTAATGTTGAATCTCTTGCATTATTCATGCACAACTTTGCACAGTCTCTTGCACAACAATTTGGTTGGTTGACTGACTATATCAGCAGGCCAATGTTGTACAGTGAACATGACACAACAGACAACATCTGTCCCAATACCGACGTCTGAAAATTTTATCCAAATCCATGCAGTACTTTTTGAGTCCTCTTGCTAACAGACAGACAAACAGACAAACTTGACCTAAAACACAGCCTCCTTGGCGGAGGTAATAAAAGGAGATTTCTTAAACATAGTGCTGGACAATATACTGCCTCGTTCCTGAAAACTTTTTTTTTTTATGGTATTCATTTTTCATATACCACATATACCAGTGCAAATAGTCTGAACAATGTTTGGAACTTGACTCTGCCTGAAACTATTAATACAGTTTGATTGTAAGCTTTGTAATGTGAATGATTTATAACATGAGACGTTATGATGTTAAATCTTTACATGTTATTTGTCTTAAGTTATAAACAGACATCCTTTTATTCAGTCCACAAGGGGACGCTTTGGTTTCATTATTGTGTTGACTCTGCAGTTAGCAGCAGGGGGACTTTAGGAAAAGGGCCTAATCAAGATGGCGGCGACCTGGCTAAAGAATTGTATCTGCGATTCATAAGTGCACTAAAGAATCTAAAAGCTATGTTGCTTTGTTGGAGTTTCATTCTAGAACTTTAGCGGCCTAAAGTGCTGTATGTTTGCCCAGCGTCTCCGTCTCGTGTGCAATGGATCAGCCCTTCTCTGTTTTAAACCATCATGATCACTTTGTAGACCATCCTAGCCTACTTTCTTTCCTATATCTAATATTGGATAGGCATGAGCATGGTGCATTAAGAATTTTTAAATCATGCCACTCAGCTCTACTTTATCGTGTTCATACTCTTCCATAAATAATTCAGTCATGACTCTAAACATTGTTTTGTATCCTTTCAGCCTTCAGTTCGACCCTGCTCCTCGACGCGGAGAGCCACACGTCACCCGCCGCACCCCTGATTACTTCTTATAAACGCGCACTGGCCTGACAAGGGGGGAGCAAAAGAGGAGAAAACTGAAGCAAGCAACAGAGACAAAAAATCCCAGCGGTTGCTCGTATGCGTGTATATATGCACACACAGTGCTGTATGTTTGTATATGTACATGTGCACGGGATCTGTTATGACGTGAAAGCACTAACATGGACCAAAATGTGCCATATAAGCATTTGATGCCGAAAAAAAAGCCCTGTGTGTCAGTACTTCAACACAGTGTCCCGTTTTAGCCTCTAGTGCAATTGCCTGCTGTATACTATTGATGGAAAAGTTCTCTGTTCTTGAAATGTACATTACTCTGAGCAACAAAAAAAATAAAAGGAAATGTGATATAAACTCGCTTTCTTCTCCCCCCTTCCCTCCCCTCAGTATCACTGGACGTTGTACTTTGAGTTGGCAGTGCCAGGCATGTGATGATACAACAATGTTTTATACAAAATGCACAAGCTTACACACCCACACTTGTCTCTTCACCACAACACTATAATCTATTTGGGAATGAATACTTAACATTGAGAGAGGAGCCTCCTTTTTGGGAGTATGCTTTTATGTATATGACAACCCATACAAAACCCCCACCCCACCCTACTCCTTCCTTTCTCTTCCTTCACCCTCTTCCAAAACTGTAACCTGACTGTCCCTTTTGTCTAATCTTTACCATTTTTTTGTGTTGACCTTTTCTCTGTGTATTTGTCATGATGTGATTGCCTCTTCTTTGGTGTATGAACTAATAAAGTACTTTCAATTGCAAGCTACACCATACAAATGAATTTGTGCCATTTCTTATGAAGGGAATTGCAAATGCAAGCGACACTTGAACTGATTTTACATTTTGATTTTTTTTAATTGAAAATGTTATGCATCTAAATATTTAAATGCATTAATCACAAGGTCGTAGAAGTTATCCAGTGGAATTTGACAGAACAGATGCATGTGCAAGGAGAAAAGCACTCAGAGAAAGCAAACCTCCACCAAGGAGAGATGGGTCATTGACCCAATACAAATTCCAAACATTGTGACTGATCACTACCAAAATTTAATCATCTGTTCTTTGTCCCAATACCAACGTTGTATGAAATTTTCATCAAAATCCATATAGTGTTTTTTGAGTTATCTTGCTAACAAACAAACAAATTTGACTGAAAACATAACCTCTTTGGTGGAGGTAACAATATGTTATGGCTTAAATTCCAGACAAACTATTTGGGTGGAGTATGTCAACTTTGATATCAGTGCAGAAAATCATAATACAAAGCATTACAATTTTCTTCATGCCCAAGCTTGAAATTTCTATCATTACAGTACAAACACCAGAGGTTT
>JASCQX010000035.1:18644-30434 GCA_030264415.1 Sardinella fimbriata
GTCCAGGCTATGCACTGTGCACTTCTGGGTGGAGGATAGGAAACCCCCACAAAATAAAAGAATGTTTTTACAGCATGACATTGCTGACCACAGACTTATAGAATACTATTCTGTATGCCTATGTTGCTGACTGTATTGCCATCAATCAAACACCAATTAGAATTGTTTTAGCAGGGCCAGGCTCTGGAAAATGTTTGGGAGGTTGTGTTTACCATCTAAGTAGCAGCCCACTACTCCCCAAAAACTCCATGGCATTGCTTTAAATAGAAGCTGTACAAACAACCATCTAGGAGAGATGGGGTTTGATGAGAGAGGGAAAAGGCCTTGAGGTATAAAAAATGAAAAGCCACCATACAAATGCTATATTTGAATCGGGAAGGAGATGAAAATAGAATAATCCATGCAATTTAAATACATCTTTAAAGAAAATTACCCATGATATAATACAACGATTACAAAGGATACAAAGGAAGAACTCTAAGCCTTAGTTTTAACAGTCCCCACTGCAAAAGCACCGGCTGAAGCTCATGCAAGGGGCAAGAGAGCATGTTTAAGAATTTAAAGGCCCTGACTGGATATGCATGGTATGGACTTTTCAAGTAAGGCGCTGGAACTTCTCCCAGACCTGGGGGACCCTGGAGGCCGAAGGGGGAGAGGAGAGGGTTAAGAGCTCACTAATGTAATCAGGGGCCAGACTCTGCAAAGCCATGAATGTTATTAAAACGATTTTTAAAATCAACTCTAACAACACTAACTCCGTAGTAAAAAAAAAAAAGGCTTCTATTGAGTGAAGCAATAGGCAAGATACATTTGGTTCTCATCAGAGAACAGCCTGTGGAGTTCCGCACAATTTAGAGTCGGGGCAACTGCTTGGCTGCTCAAACAGGAACGCAAGATGTTACAGTAGTCGATTCTGGAGGAAGTACGAGCACAAACAACTGTCTCTGTGTGTAATGTACTGAATAAGATAAGACTGATCTAATTTTGTGATATTCCTTTGCTGATAAAACACAAAGACACACACACATACACACACACACACACAGACAGAGGTAGCAGGTAGTCTGTCACTGGGAAGAGGGCTCATTTAAAAAACGTATAGCGCTCCTTTCCGACCAGTGGACCTGCATACCTGCTATTCGGCTCCACTCATCTGCAGCTCTACTGCGGATTAGAATAAAGTCCTAAACCCCTCTTTGGTTGGTGGCATTTTAACGAGACACAGACCCCGAAGGGCAGAAAGTAACCACCCTCAATATCTTATTACTACACACACTCTCCTTTTTAAGTCCTTGATATCCCTGTCAGCTACCTTCAAAGACGGGGAAAGTTGAAAACACTCCTATCTGTTTGGTTTCCTTTACAGATCCCTTGGTTGTTATTCCCCACACATTGTCGTGGAGATGCCGCACGCATTCCGCAATGGATATGTGGTTGCCAGGTTGCCGTGGTGAGGGCTTACAGAGATGTCATATTTATGGGGTTTTGGGTGAGTGCTTTATAGAACTACTGCATAGACTAGACAGTGTCACCAAATATAATGGGCATCATATTGGGCAATGAGGAGAGCAGGAACTTCAAAGGCTTCTGTTCTGCTATGCTTCTGGGTAAACACAAATTCCAGTCCAAATTGGCATGCTGCATCAAATTTGTCCTGGTTTTGAAGACAATCCTACAGCTCCTGTCACTCTGTCAAGCCTGGATTCAGTGACAGCTTCTCTAAGGGTAGAAAAGCCATTCAGCTGACAAATATTCTCGGGTAAGTTCAGAATATCAACCTTGATGCACCATGATACCAAGCTATAATCACTGTAGACATCACAGAATAACAGGATGACCAATAGAAAAACTTCAACTACTATCGTACAATACAGTACATACCACAGTACATACCAAAGACTGGACATGAAACTGTAAACAATTTACAAATGCCTAATTCTGAGAACAAAGTCTGAAACAAAACAAACAGTTTCGTAAACAGGAAGCCAATGCATCCTCGCTGTTGTGTTTGGCAGTCTTCTGACCAGGACTGTGTACTGTTCTGTGCTAACATTCCTAAAACATTAACTCAGGAATCTAATTTCTGCATTAGTAGCCTATTGCCATCTTAATATAACCATGTCTAAGTTTAACTGCTGGAAAAAAATATATTAATTGGTCTGAGGAAATCATTTTTATTGGTTATATAGGAAATATACTGTATGCATTTGGAATCATGATGCATGGAAAGTCTTACGTTTAAGGTTTTGAATGGGCTACTGTGTAGCATAAATGTACTGTTGACATTATAGCCATGGTTGCTACTTTGGGCAGACAGAATGGTCAATGAAGATCACCTTGAAGCTCATACGGAAAACACTGCGTCTCTGCATGCGTTCTCTGTCTGTGGTCTAATTTGCACCTTACCTGAATATTAAAATGGTCACAATGGAAGTAATTCATCTCTCAAATTGATTTCAATTTGTTAAGTTGGTCTCTGGTTAAAATCAGTGTTAATGAAGGTCTGTGCAAGGGTAACCCATTGAGTCTGTGTATGCATGAAAATAAATATATAAAGCATGTTTTTGTCACCGTGCCAATGTGAAGAAGGACATTAAAGGTGAACGTGAATCACAGTCTTGGACATTATGGCAACACTGGAGAAATCGATGAAGGCAGAGACAGAGAGTAAGACGCGTTACTCCTGAGACGACACAACAGTGTAAACAAATCAGTTGAGAGTATATATTATTTCTAAACAAGGACTGGGTCCAGATGCCTCAACCAAGCCTGGAAATGTATTCTGCCAGTGGTTTTGGCCTGAAGCCACCGTATTGCCTTGGGTCCAGACTCTTGCATCATCTTAATACAGTCAAAATTGAAAAATACAATAACCCTTTTTGTTTTGAGTCTTTTATCTCATAATAGTAGGCCGACTATCACAGACAAACCCACTCCCTCGGCTCTCTGGATTTTAACAGAGTGCATGGCCTTTGAAAGACCACATCACAAAAATACATCTGGATTATCCTTTGTCTCTTGCTGTGCTCACAACAGAGAGTGTCACTCTCATCTCAGATAACTCGCTTGAATAAACCAACTTGAAGATCATATTTCAACATAATCTCATTGACGTTTAAATGTGTGGAAGAAACTAAATGCAATCAATTTTTTAATTGATTGACTTCTCTGTCACTACCCCTTCCCTGCATTTCAGTTGGACTCCTCAGACTGGAAGAAATGCAGTCACTTAATAATGACATTCCTCATTCTATGAGCCTCGATGGCTTCGCTGCAGGCGTGACTGACCTTCTGCGGCTGCTATTTTCTGTAAAACGTCACTGCTGGAACTGAGAAGCACATTCAGGCCGCTCTTTTGGCGTGCGTTCTGCACTTCAGGTGTGCGCTATTACGTCTCCATGGAGACATATCTGCTGGGACCCTGTTTGCATGCTGCGTGGATTCTCAGAATTAGATCAAATTTGTTAAGGGAGGAAGCACTTAGGACTCATAGAGCGCTGATGAGCATTAATGGACAGGTGTCTATTAAAAGCCTTGACTCAACACCTGTTTAACAACCTGTCTGATATACCATGAGTCACGTTCACTGAAAACATTTGCGCACTTTTGTTTTTGGCATGATGGTTGGGCTCACTCTCAGTTACCCTGTGCCTAGTTCTTTATTGTCATTACTGTGTAGGTGTACAGTACAGTGGCATAAAATACTACACTCACATTGAAAAATATAATTAATTGATCAAATTAGTTGATAAAATTAGTTAACTATGCGTAAATGTAAGACATGAATTTGACCATACTGTCTGAAAAACACTTAGTCTGCATAGTGTTCTGTAAGAGCAAATGGAGACTCTTTACATTCTTACGCAAATATTCACCCCAATATAGGCTTTTCTAGTGTCTACAATCCAATTGGCTTTGAATGCACTGAACACCTTTAGTAGATCAATCCCGCACCAAACAGCATAAACAAAGATGTGTATTTTCCCCTTCTTCTTTCCCACTGCTTGGCAAAGTGTGTGGAGTTTGTTTACAAAAAGCTTGGGTGGGTTTGGTAAAATTGCTTTCCCATGTTGCCTGTCATTGATTTATTCCAGTGGCTGCTTTTCTTGATTTGCTCCTGGGTCATGTGACTGACACCGGGCCACCCTGGAAGCTAACAAACCTAAACCTGAGATGGCACTTAGGTGAAGAGAGTGCTTTGCTTCCTCAGCCAGACAATAAACACATAAGCCATTCTCATTAAGTTGGAGTGTTCATTCTAATCTGCCTCAGAAATACTTCTTTTTTGTGTGAGAATAACTTCAACAAATTCTTGTCCATTTCATTTAGACAGATCTATGGAGTGGTAGCTCAATTTGTGAAGTGGTACCTCAAATCACTTCTGTTTCCATAAAATCTGTTTCTTTTCTAAGGCTTTCCAATATTCATCACAATAGCAGATACAAAATACAAATGAATATGTTGCATGCTCAGCCCAGCATACCTTTCCTTCACCATCAGTAATATTCAATGCAGTCAATACCTCAAGACAAAAGGGCTAGCAGCAACATTTGTGTGAGAAGGCATAAAACGTAAAAACGAAACGATTAGAATGTTCACCCATCAACAGACGTGCCAACAAGCATCAAGGACACACGCAGTGACAGCACTTCGATATGACACCTGCATCATTACCGATGCACAGCGCAATGCATAGACTTCTAATAGGCACTAATTGCATGTTACTTTCAGTCTGAAAATGGTTCTAAAATTGTCTGCGTGCGTCACTATATCATACTGAACTCTATACAAAAAAATAAGCTACCGTTGCGTTCCAAAGGGTTTTGTACTTCTAACAATCTGTATTCCTGTCACAAATCTTCTATCTCCAGGATTGTCTTGGCAGGGGTATTATAGAAGCTAAAAATGTCATTTAACTTGTGTTTACAGTAGTCAATTTAGCTTAGCAATATTTCTACCTTATAGCCTAAATTTGGAGAATATTACGCATAGGCGCGCGCGCAGAAGAGACACACACATACACACACACGCACGCATATGCACGCACACTCACAGGTGTTCTGTCAGTGTGAGCAGGACTTCTCCGTTGTCTTTCTGCAGCTGTTCGGAGCGATCAACTGAGGAGAGTGCTTTAACCTTGGCTACCTAAGCGCGGCAAGCACAAGCGAAAGGATAGCTGTTGCGCACTGCTGTCCAGAGTGTTGCCACGAAGTTAACTGCAAAGATATCTGGAACAACTTTACTTCAAATCATATGAGATTATTTTGCATAATCCCACCTTCAAACCCTTTTCGGACAGCCAAAGCTGTCTCTTTTTTCACCACCGGTTCATTGGGAAAGTGAAAGAAGACTTTGAAGATTCTATGCGTTTGTCACGTTTCCGAGGAGAGAGGCTGCGTTATCAACAATATTTCTCAGATTTTCTGGGATAGTCTGTCCACTTTGACACTTTGGATAGAATTTTGCTCATTGAACTCCACGTTAATTGTTTGCAATTTTTCGTAATGTCAGTACTTTATCTGCAAGGTTATTGCGGAATATATTTGCGGCTGATTTGCTTTGAGGAAAGGGGATTTTGTGATACCTTTTTGGTCGCATTCTTAACGTAATGAACATGGGCACAGTGGGACGGCATTCAACTACTCCATGGACTCTGGAAAACTCGTCGATAAATGTGTTTGTGAACGCATCTCCACCCGTCCCTTACGCAGAACAATCTGAATCATTCAATGATGTTTTCGTAACGTCTTTGATAGGAACGGTGCTCACCGGTATGTTCCTGATCGGGGTTGTTGGGAATGTATACACCTTGGTCATCATGAATATATCTGTCCGCGTAACAGGATCTATGTATGTCTACATTGTCAACCTGGCTCTAGCGGATCTTCTGTATCTTTTTACAATTCCTTTTGTAGTTTGCACATATTTCGCAAAGGACTGGTACTTTGGAGATATTGGATGCCGGATTATTTTCAGTTTGGACTTTCTCACCATGCATGCCAGCATCTTCATTCTGACTATCATGAGTACGGAGAGGTACCTGGCAGTCGTCAACCCTCTGGACACGTTTGGGAGATCCAGAAGTTACAGGCGGATGGTCACTTGTGTGGTGTGGATCGTGTCGTTTCTGTTGGCGCTGCCAACTATGATCATGATAGACCTTCAAAGTAGGCTCGACAAGAAAGGTCATATGAAACGAATGTGTCATCCAACCTGGCAGATCGGTCCCTACAAAGTCTACCTGACAGTTTTGTTTAACACCTGCATCCTGGCTCCTGGATTAATTATTGGCTTTTTGTACCTTAAACTAGCAAGAACTTACTGGGTTTCACAAACTACTGTTGTCACAGCTGAAGGTGTGACAAGTTGCCCCAAGCAGAAGGTACTTTACATGATCTTCAGTATTGTTCTAACTTACTGGGCATGCTTTTTACCATTTTGGTTGTGGCAGTTACTGAGTATATACTACTTTGGAAATGAAGGCCTCTCTCACAGAACAATGGTGTATGTGAACTTCATTGTGACCTGTTTGGCTTACAGCAACAGTTGCATCAATCCATTTCTGTACACACTATTGACAAAAAATTATCAGGAGTATCTAAGAGATCGGCAAAAGCGAGGTGTGGGATTCAGAAGGAAGTTAAGGCATTCATCCCAGAGGTCAGTTTCCTCAGCGAGTCATCAGTTTACCAATACTATGACCCTCACTCCTCAAAATGGTGAACCAGATGCACTAAGCAAACTCTGATATAAATACCTGAAAGCCAGTGTAATCTATTCCTTGTTTCAATATTTACCTATATTTTGTGGTTGCCTAAAATATACAATTGTGAAATAGCTGCTGAATCAAAAAAAAAAAGTTTTCTTCAACAGAATGAATGTCTATGTGTGTAATGCATTTGTTCATAGTGGTTGAACATAAATGAGAATAAATGACTAAAAAGTCTAGGATATTGGAGCACAAGATCAAATTCATTTCCAATTGACAGGAGATATATGTGCACATTGGAAGATTTGGACAGATGGTTTTTGCAGGAATGCATTTCAACCTCTGCCTTGACAAGCTCTGACGGTATTTTCTCCTGGCAAAAGAAAGAGGAATATATATCTGACGTGGTATTTATTTATCTATTGTGGTCTTGTACTCAGAGGTCTGCGCTGAAGAGTATGTGTTTTGCTATAGAAATAAAAAGCAGTTGAAGTATTGTCTATTTATGGCACAAGCTAAAGCCGTTTTGGAGACCAACACACAGGCCATCTCATCTTGCTGTGAACTTGTAGGCTATTGTTTATCTGATTATACATTCAAGGAAAGATATTCAGATTATCGATCTCTGATCTAATTTTGTTGTTGCTGTCAATATTTTGATAGGGGTGGCATTGTGTCATAATTACCTGCTGTATTTGAGAAGTAGCCTAGTTTTGTGATCCACTTCTCATTGCTTCACCATGGTATTGTAGAGTTACACTTTTAACTGTTAAATGTCAGATTTTTATAAAGAAAGAAGAACATAAAAGGCGGTGAAAAGTATTTAGATGAGTCAATACATAAAATGTGATTACCTCTGTAAAGGTTTTGTGTATTGTTGACAAAACAAAACATCAGTGTTTTTTTTACCATGCTTTTTGCTGTATGTGCAGTATTTACAAAAAGAAATGTAAGGATTCTGTACTTATTTGCATGCATTTTGTGTTATTTAGTTGTTTTGATCTTCCTCTCAACACAACAGAAAAAAAGAAATTGTACAAATCTCTTAATAAATGTTTACACTATTGCAGTATGGTAGCATGTGGTGTTTGCTGTTCTTTAAATCCTGACCGGTGATTGAAAAACAATAGTGTTTTTACACTGACTTTTCACCGTGCTCCGGCAACGCACTGACATCACACATTGTGCTTAGCGCGCGGTACAGGAAATCACTGTGGCTTAAGACATTATTTTCCGTGTTTTGACCTTGATAGGTAATGTCAATAGTGAAACCTTCTTATCTCAGCCACAGCAAGGAGGGATTAGGTAACCCTGTTTTGAGTGGGAGACTGACTGTTTCTCCTTAGCTTCGGCCTGAAATTCTAAGAAGACTCACTGCTCTTAGCTGGTGACCTGGCCATTTCAGTGGCAGCTGTTTATACAGATGGTGCAATATCCTTACAAGTCGAAGCAGTAGACACGAAAAAAGGGGGGAAAGTCAGTGGCCTCCATTTAACTTGAGTCTGAAGAGCACTAAACACACAGTTCTTTAATGTTGCCATGAGCCTAGTAAAATGCAGCGTACAAATCATTTGTGTGACCAAAAATGCATGGCGTGAAAGGTCTGTGTGAAAAGGTTAAGCTGAAGCGCCTCCAAATGTGTGGTTTCACAGAGAGTGAAATCTTTTATTGATGATCAAAATCTCTTAAAAGCACCTCTGGTCCCCGACACTGCTGGAGGTGAACTGCCATGCAATGAGGCATGAAGGCACTTTCTGAGGTAATTGCAGACCACTGCATTCTTCAGTTCACGGGCTTCCACAGACAGCCTTGGTCTCTTCAGCACGCACTCTTGCTCAATTAAATCTTGCGTTTTGGGAAATGTGTACATAATCAGTATAGCATTTCCCAACCGTGGGGCTCCGGGCCAAATTCAGGAAGCCACAATAAGTGAGGCACCAATTCAAACATGGTCAGGTTGTGGGGAGAGCCAGACCCTCATATGCAGACAATGTGTCAGATGTGGCAATCATCACAGGTCAAATTGCGTGTTCGTTTTGGCAGAACATTCCATGGCAGCTGGCCCACATCTCTTTCTCTCCCTCCTTTCCATCTGTCTGTCTGTCTGTCTCTCTCTCCCTCTCTCTCTCTGTCTCTCTCTCTCACACTTACCCTTTCTCCTCACTCTCACTCCCTCTCAATCATTCACATCCTCTCACCCTCTCAATCACTCACAAGCACATTGTCTCATGTGAAGATGGCCATATGAGTTCCCTGGCTGCCAGCATGGAGCACATGGCAGTTACATTAACTGACTCTCCTCCCAGGGGACAAAGACCAGCCAGAAGTTGCCTTGTGTCCTCCTCTCAGCCATAAGTGACTCTGAGTGCATTTGTGAATTGCGGATGTACACCCGCCCCGCTCACACACACTCACACTCACACACACACACACACACACACAGTCTGGTAACACTCTGGTGGACTATGAAAGGTGTCGCATTCTGTGTTTGTGTTAGTTTAGCCAAATGTAATGGCATCTTTTGAAAACATTTGGTCACCTGGAATGAGACAGCAGATGTGTGGAAATCTGAGAGTGCGACTCATTGATGACGAATAATCACAGTAGGACTCAGAAGGACAATATAAATTTTTATTGAGGCGAGGATCCGACCTAATCCATAACACCACATGAAATTTCAGTGCACTGGTTTCCCTAAACTGTCATCAAATGAACCAGATGGTGAATTATTGACCTACTTTCTGAAAAGAAGGGGTCTGCGGTACTTTAAATGAGATTTCCACAGTGACATGGTAATATCCAGCAATCTTTCAATCTCCTTAATGAGTCTCAGACAAAGAAATAAATAGGTATTTAAGACTGGCAAAGAGACATGCCAACTCAATGGGCTTCCAGTAAAAATGTTTAGGAAAACTTTCTTTTCAAGAATCAGGAAACGATAATCTTTAACAGGGCTTAAGTAGCGGCCTTAAAATGGCTAAATAATGATTTTATCGTCTGAAATCTTAAACACTTTGAAGAAAGTACATTTCTCCGTTTGCAGATATAGCAACCAGTTTAACCGAGGTATTGATGCAGCCGAAGAATATCTGCTGTTTGTTTTTTAGTTTTGTTTGGTTTTTGAGGGGAAATGACCAGATGTGTAATGGAGATGTTTTTATCGGAATGGGTATGCGAACAACAGCCCCTGCGGGGGGGGCGCCTGAATGTCTTGCCATCCCTGCCACTGGAGAGAATCAAATAAAGATTCACTCAAGTGTGCTGCCTCATGCTACTTGGCTTCTTATGAGGCTGACTTCACTCTTTCTGAATTGTATGCCCCTCCACCCCTACCCCACAAAAAAAGAGCCTTCCAAGAAATGAGACTGACGTCTTCATGCTAAAGTATCAGAGTTAACAGCACATATCATCGCTTTGGTTAGTCACAGTGTCTGCTTTCAAGGAGTTCTGCACTGTGACATCCCAGCCGGGATGGACTCCGGAGCTGAATTTGGTGTGCGGCTGTAAAGTGTCAATGCATTTAAGGGAAGTTAACAAAAGTCACAAAACAATAAATTTAAGACCACAGTGTCTGAATAGAGTTTACTTGACAGCTTCAGTTTTCTTTCCTTTTACCTTTTCTACCTGTACTGTGCTTGTCACCTTGGGGTGTTAAATGAGCGCTGTACCTTTGTGTTAACTGATGTATTTTCAGACATAATGACAGCTATTAGTACTTGGCCAAAGTGCTCATCTCATAATTTCAAGGGGAGATAATGACATAATTATATGAGGCAAATTTATTTTTTTTCCTGTGTTATATTTCAGATATGTCTAAAAAAAACTAAAAATAAATTAGATGGGTTTGTTCTGACCAAAAAAGGTTTTCAAATATAATAGGTAAAACCAGACTGTTAATCAAAAACTGATGTGTCTTTTGTACAGTGTGTGCGGATGGGGAGACTTTAAAATTCTTCTTCAGCGGTGTCCAAGGCCTCAAGACAAAACAGATATTCCCTGGACGCACAGCAGGCACCATTCATTTTCCTCGATGTTTCGACCAGGCTTCCCTCAAATACATGTGGTTTTCAATTCATGCTGACCTACTTAGGGTTAAGTCTACCATTTCAGGTGTCATGGTTGTGGTAAATTATATGAAAATCTTATGGGGATATTGGCAGAACTGCTAGGTATTTCGTTGTATCGCTGAACATTTCGGTTGTCTCCACAGGAAGGTATTGATGGAGGCTGTGTTGTCCTTGGCATTGATACACCGCAAATGTAGAGGGCAATTACTTTGCCCTAACCGAGACATTCTCTTTGTAGATGCAATAATGACATTTCACAGTTGCCACTGCTGGCAAGTTTTCCAGCCAGTGTTGAAACCTAATGCGAGAAACTGATCTATTTAACATTTGCATTGAATCATGCAATATTTAACTCGAAATGGCAGAGAAGGATTGGGTGCGTTTTGCCTCAAAGAAAAATGATAGTGTGCTTTAACAGCATACAGTCATAAAGCAGTAGAACAATTTTATCATTCTAAGTACATAGATTGTGGATAATGGCAATTTTCTGTCATCGCAATACTGAAGCCAGCTGAATTGAATTCAAATATTATACTCCTGTCTAGGACCTGCACACTCCATCATTTGATGCCTGGCAATAGACTCCGCTTACTATCCTCCATGTGACTTTTGTTCCTAACACACCCTAAGACTCTAATAAAATTTCTTATAAATGAAACAACTCCTTGTTTAAAACACAGTCACTCATTGCTCATTCACATGCAAATTCTGATTATGATTGTTGGATGAGAGAAGTGTAAACTATAGCCTAATGTCTCATGCACCGAAAAACTGAAAAGCTGCAAACCCAGCATTAAAATCCTATGCCAAACCTCTAAAAATATCTCAAACATCACAGGCTGTGACAATAGACAGGAGGATAGATCAGGCCCACTAGACCACTGGAGTTTGACCCACCAGGCTGAGCTGTTGTCCTGGAGATAGGATAGTCTGAGGAAAGCAGTCAATTTTATGGTAACAAAGCAAGATAGTGGTGATCAATGTGTTTCACAATAACATTTCCAGTCTTCAAGA
>JASCQX010000042.1:0-10909 GCA_030264415.1 Sardinella fimbriata
AAATTCATGCAAAAATTTCGGCCATGGTCTCCAGGCTGCCGTGCAGTTCGGAACGAGCGTGCAAGGCAGCATGGGTAGTCCCAGGCTAATCCAGTCTATGTGTATTACCAAATTCTCTTGTTCCTCTTCCTACCAACAGCACTCTATGAGTTTGAACAGTGAACCACTGTATCTCTGGACTATCATTATCACTATCACTGTTCAAAGGTCTGAACTCCAAAGTAATAGGCTAATGCAACTTAACTTAAATTCTCATGCTGCTGTACTTTGACCACCACAGTTCATGTTTTATACCTGGTGTTTCTACGTGTTCACTTATGAAGGGTGGGGCTAAGGCAGTCAAAGATTACTCTGTAGACTCTCTTTCTTTAAGCTATTAGCTATTATTTAGCATTTTTTAAACCCTAAGTTTTAGAATCCAAAGAAATATACAACAGCCAATGTCATGTAATTTGAACTGGACACATCTGATCTCATGTCTGTGAAGCAAATTATTTCTCAAAGCTTCTTAAGAAGAAGATGAAGATAGATAGTGTCAAAATACTGTAGCTGTGTAGTAAAAACTGGACTTGAAGGTAAGTTATTTATTTCCTCACTTCAAGGAGGACTTGCAGGACTTAAAACACAGAATTAAACTTAGGTTCATCATTTAACTTTCAAAAAAAAAAGTATTGTTGACTGTCAAAACATCAGATGCACATTTTCAGCATTATTTATGTGACTTTTGATAAATGAGAAAATTAACAGTATGAAGTCGTACTTATTTTGTATCATTTTGACACACCTTCTACAGCTGAATGCAGACAAAGCTTTATATTAGGATTCAGGATTCGGGGGTTTAGTTGTAATATACAGTACAAAATATTGTTTGTAAGACAATATACAGTAGGCCTATTATAAAGATATAAATATAAAGATATATTGTATTACAGTGCATTATCATCTGTGTCAGAAAATACCTTTGCATTTTGCACTGTGAATGTGATAATGACAAAAGTGACCACTGCATGAATTAGACATAGAAGCAGAAATGGGAAGAGGAGGAAACTTCTGAAAGGTGTGAATGGGGCACCAAATTGAACAGGATACACAAATGAACGTAGCGTTACAGTGTTTGTGAGAGGGAAGGAGCTGTTGGTGGAAGGGCAATGGGTAATAAGGAAACACCTTCCAATTAGAGCCATTCCAGACCTGCATGCTCTTTTGGCGTCATAGTCTTGATATTTCATCAGTTTAAAAGGGGAAAGGTAAACTAGGCAAAACCACTGAAGATGGTGAATAAATAACAAACTACTGTATGCAGTATGCACAATGAATGCTTTTTTAAATTTATTAAAGTCATGGGAATAGTCACAGGGAAAGAAAATAATCAGTATGTTTATGTCCTGTATGTGTGATCTGAAATATTTTATCATTGTAGATTTGCCTTGAGGTTTCTACCTCATCTTATGTGTAATGATGGAGAAGACAGCTCATGGGAATATTCTTCCAGGGAAGGAAAAGAACTCAGCTTCAAGGTACAGTATGTTGTGTCAACATAGGCCTGTAAAACTAATGCCTTTGCTTGCGTTCACATATTGATATGTATAATACAGGTATTAGTTGTATTCATTCCATCATGTCACACATAAGTTTAATGATTAAAAATGTGGTAACACTTTACTTGAAGGTAACGTCATGAGCATGACATGACACTGTCATAGCAGTGTCATAAAAGTGTCATGTCATAGACATGACTGTGTCATAAACATAATGTCAGTGTCATAAACGTTTTACTGTTGTCATGCATTGTCATTCATTTATTGTCATGACAAGTTGACATTGTTTGGACCGTCTTCATTATGACAAGTTGACATTAATCAAAGTGACATTACCAGAAGTTGTCTTTGTCACAACAACTTGACATTAGTCAATGTGATATTACCAAAAGTTGTCTTTGGGTTGTATGGTTACTTCTTAAAAAATTCAATAGCCTGTCATCGGTCCACAAAATTCATTGCGTGTCCACCTTTCTACACACTGCACATTCCTGACCATGTGGAAAAAAAATGACATGCATTTTGTTTGTCATCTTATGGTGGGCCGGTCCAGGCCCGAATTCCAGAGTTGTTTTTTTCTTTGTCCCACTCCATCCCAGGCAGGAACTAATTGTAGGGTTGGTAGGGTTTGTTGGGTTGGTAGGGTACGGATTTCTATTTTGTGGCCATTTTGTGAAATTACTTGAAATCCTCTTCGTCATCTACTCACAGCCACTGAGTTGGAGGCACTGACATAAAAATTAAACATGTCAGTCTCAGTCATCTGTGGAACAGACAGGCTTGCAACATTATAACCATCAACAACCATAACCATCAACAATCATTTGACAGACCAGCATTCCCCATTGGACAGTTGTATGTTAAACAAATGGTCATATTCAAACACTGGAGGAAAGGGCCAGGACCTTGGTTGGAACCTTTTTTTTTTTTTTGAAAATTCCATACCCTACCTTTAATAAAAGTAGCGCAAAAAAAGGAGTGCAAACATTGCAGAAAGCAAGAAAAGAATGGCTGCATTTTTTATACCTCAGCTCACTCCATCGTGAGAGACCTCCATCACCTGCTCCCACTTTTGTGTCCATGAAGAGTGACCAGTCACGTGGTGGTGGCATTAACTTTAAACATGAAGATGTCACAGAATTAAGGTAAGTTTATGAAACAGACTTTGGTATAATTAAAGAATTATAATTAAAGAAAACAATCTACAGAAAACAAAGGCTGCTTTTTTATACTTTTTAGCCCACTCCATCAGAAGAGAACTCCATCACCTGCGCCCACCTGTGTGTCCATGAACAGTGACCAGTCACAGGGTCGTGGCATCACCTTCCAACATGGAGATGTAACAGATGAAATGATGTAAGTTGTGTAAACAATATTATGGGTCCTAAGTGACAGATTACTTAAAAAATAAATATGTAAAAAAATAAAAGATATTGATAAATAAAAGGTTAAAAGAAAATGATCGCGGTCATGTCACGGCACAAGTGACAAGCTACAGTACGTGAATTCCCTCGCTTCAACCTGTCTAAACAGTAAACACAAAGTTCCAGCCAAAAGTATGAATCCCAACAAGGTTAAGACACTTTAAAACAACGCATACTGTAAAGTCCATGTCAACAAGCCAAGGACAAGGAAGGATGGAATATGTTGAGCTCTATAAGCAGCAAGTTTGCTTCAAAAATGGTGTGACTGTTATCACACCTGACTTTGAAAGGCTGTAACTGCCTGTAAATGTGCAGTTTCAAGCGTCCCATCAAATGTGGTGAGTTGAGAGAGATCATAAAACTACACTGTGGCCAGTTTAAGATTGTGCAGTAGCTCTTTTTCATAAAGTACATAAAGTATAAAGTATATTGGGAAACTTGATAAATGAGTATCAGTTAACCTCACTAAATAAATATGATACACCCATCAGTAATCAAAAACAATGTATCATAAATTGTTCTTTATACTCAGAGACCAAGTGATCGGATGCAAACCAAACGCTGAGATTACCCAGAGTCAACAGGGAGACCATGAGCACATATTCCAGGTTTGGAATTGGGTCATATCATTGCTGTAATCCTATTAGGCAGAGAAATTTCTCAGGTAGGCTACTCAATTATTTAAAATGTTGGGAAAGGTAATAAGACTCTCATCTCTGATATCACTCTGCAGTACTTCTGCCACAATTAGAGTTAAAGGTGGACTATGAGATCTTGCATGGTTTTTATCTCATAATTTCATCATTTTTATCTCAAATTGTAGGCATTTCCCCTTGATCAGCTTGTTGACTGCTCCCTAAATACACTGTGAAAAAGTCTGGTCTCGGGAGACAACACAGAGGCTGTGAGCATCAAACAAACATTAGGGGCACAGACTGTGCACGAAAAAATAACAAGCCACATTTCAGCCACACACCAACAAGATAAGGAAGGGGTTAGGGTTTAGAGAGTGTGCACGGTGCACATATGGTGTGTGTGTGTGAGTGTGTGTGTGTGTGTGGGGGGGGGGGGGGTAGATAGGAGTGTTTTGGTGCTTACATGTAATGTCAACAGAACTGACATCATGCAGGATCTCATAGATCTCCAGTCCAGTCTCACACTGATATTATTATATTCAATTATTCAATTCTATATACACACCAGGTGCTTGAACACATGATCATCAGCTTTGTGAGGAATGAGTTGAAGAGATTTAAGAGGATTGTGAGTCCAACTTACCAAGAAAGGTTTGAGAGTAAACCTGAGGATGAGAGTGATGCCAGAGAGGGGGCTCTGAAGATGGCACTGCACTTTCTCAGGAACATGAAGCAACATCAATTTGCTGACAAACTGCAAAAAAGTAAGATAACTTCTTGATTGCAATATGTTTTTTTGTTTTTATTTTAATCAGTAAGATACTGTATTAAAAGGAACAGACGAAATCTGACATTGTTAAATCATGTACACATTAAGCCAGATAAATGTAAATTTCTGATCATTGTATTTCAATCTCTCTATTTTTGCTGTACACATCACAATTCAAAATCTGAAATTTCAGATTTATGAAGCCATCATATTCCAAAACATTGTTTTCGGTGTTGGAATATGCCATATTCATGTGTACAGGAGGGGTAACCGGATGAAATATTATGCACATTCGTTTTTATCTGCCTCAGTGTGTACAGGTGCTTTAGTGTACTATATAATGTGATGACACTGTATATTCTATTTACAGATGAGCTGCATGTACTGTGTCAGACAAAACTGAAAAGAAATCTCAAGAACAGGTACCAGAGTGTGTTTGAGGGAATACCCAAGCAAGGAAGCTCTTCTCTGCTAGAAAAGATCTACACAGAGATCTACATCACAGAGGGAGGAAGTGGAAAAGTGAATGTGGAGCATGAAGTCAGGCAGATTGAGTCAATATCCAAGAGACCAGCTGGACAGGAGACCCTAATCAAATGCAGAGACATCTTTAAACCCTTACCAGGGCAAGACAAACCAATCAGAAGTGTGGTAACAAAGGGAGTAGCTGGAATTGGTAAAACTGTTTCAGTTCAAAAGTTCATCCTGGACTGGGCTGAAGGAAAGGAAAACCAGGACATTCACTTCATATTCCCTTTATATTTTCGTGAACTCAACCTCATGAAAGAAAGACGTTACTGTTTGATAGAGCTGCTTCACAGTTTTTTCACAGAAATACAGCTGTCAAGTTTTTCTAGCCAGACAAACCACAAGGTCTTGTTTATCTTTGATGGTCTGGATGAATGTCGTCTCCAACTAGACTTTCAGAAAAAAGAAAGTTTGACTGACATGACGGAGGTCACTACATTGGATGTACTCCTGACAAATCTCATCAAAGGCAGTCTGTTTTCTTCTGCTCTACTTTGGATCACTTCTCGACCAGCAGCAGTCAACCAAATCCCACCTTGGTGTGTTGACCGAGTCACAGAAGCACAAGGGTTCAGTAATGCACAGAAGGAAGAGTATTTCAAGAAGAGGATCGGTGACCAGAATCTTGCAAACAGAATCTTCTCTCACATTAGGTCATCAAGAAGTCTCCACATCATGTGTCACATGCCAATATTTTGCTGGATTGCTGTTACTGTTCTTGGACATATTCTTCAGACAGATGCTAAACATATCCCAAAGACTCTAACTGAGATGTACACATATTTCCTAATTTTTCAAACAAAGCAGAGGTGCTTTAAGTTTGAAGGAATTTATGACTGTATTCCACAGTGGAACCAGGAAGGTCTCCTCGCTCTTGGGAAATTGGCCTATGAGCAGCTAGAGAAGGGCCATCTGATATTTTATGAAAAAGACCTGAGAGATTCTGGCATTGATGTCAGAGAAGCAGCAGTACAGTCTGGCATCTGCACCCAGATCTTTAAAGAAGAATCAGGACTTTTACAGACAAAGGTGTAATGTTTTGTACATCTGACCATCCAAGAGTATCTTGCAGCTTTGTATGTGATGTTGATGTTGACAGAAAAAAAGAAAAATGTCCTTTCAAAATCCTCCAAGGCTCCAAGCAAGTTTCAGAAATTTAAATGGAAAAGTCCTCAAACAGCGAATGATTCTATGGTCTTCTTGCAAATGAGAGCCGTGGACAAAGCGTTGGAGTATGAAGATGGACGCTTTGATCTTTTCCTGCGTTTCCTTCTTGGCCTCTCCCTGGAGTCTAACCAAAATCTCCTGCATGGTCTACTACAGAGAGGACAAAATCAGATGGGCAATAACGAAATAATCATTTACATTAAAGAGAAGATCAGGGATATTCATCCATCAGAAAGAATCATCAACCTTTTCCACTGTCTGAATGAACTCAATGATCACACTTTAGTGGAGGGGGTGCAGAACTTCTTGAGTGCAGGATCACTTTCTCAATCCAAACTCTCACCCGCCCAGTGGTCAGCTTTAGTGTTTGTGTTGCTGACATCGGAGGAGAAGCTGGATGTGTTTGACTTGAAGAAATACATCAGGTCTGATGAAGGACTGCTAAGGCTCCTATCTGTAGTGGAGGAATCAGAAAATGCTTTGTGAGTAAGATGCAATATGTTTTGCTTCTCACTTCAATAATGTAACATGTCTAATCCCTAGGCTAACACCAGCCTACAGTAAATCTCTATTGATTTAGCCTGGGGACCACCTATACATTTTCTCATAGGGGACTTCAGGTTCTGTTTGTCCAAAAGTTTGTGCATCATCTTGCCGTCTCTCCCCTTTCTGTGATTGGTTCCCAAATCAATGCGAAAATTTCGGCCATGGTTTCCAGGCTGCCATGCAGTTTGGAACAAGCGCACAAGGCAGCATGGGTATTCCCAGGTCCTGTCCATAGTACACCATGGTTTCACTGAAGTACCTTATAGTCATTACAGGTATTAGTACCACCATGGTTTATCCGTAACATGGATGGTAGCTGCGGTACTACCATAGTTTTCAATTTGCTTGTGTGTGTTTTCTCCTGAAGGCTCAACAGCTGTGGTCTAACAGAAAGGATCTGCACAGCACTGTCACATGTCCTCTGCAAAGCAACTTCAAAGCTGAAACATTTAGATCTCAGCAACAACAGTATTGGAGATCCTGGGGTCCAAGAACTCTGTAGTGGACTAAAGAGAGACTGTGCACTGGAGACACTGAAGTAAGAATTTTGTAGGCCTACTTTTGCATTGCTTGTAGTTGTGGTGGTGCAGTGGTAGCTTTGCCTATTCACAAGAGTGAATTAAGAAAGCCCTGCAGCCAAAGTCAACTGCCTTGCCATCATGAAATGACTAAAGGCTTTGTCATAGTTCGTTTTTCACCTGGTGGCTGGATGATCAATCATCGTTACTGACAGCATGACATTGACTTGGTGTCCATTCAATGTTATTCGCTTTTGATATTCGAATAGAATTAATTCGGCTCGCAACTATGCGACTCTGCATGTGTTTCCATACTGTTTAATGTGAATACGAAATTAACATTAGGCTAATCAAGTGACGTTTTCCGACCAGCTGTGGAATTAATGTCTATGGGCAGAAATGCGGTTAATGCGAATATACACAAATTTAACTGTTTCCATCGACTTTATTTGCATTTACCTTAGTCGCATCAAAAGTTAAACCACCTCCCTGAAGCGAATTGAATTTATATTCGCATAAAGGGACTGATGCGACTTTGCAGGTGTTTCCATCAAGGATTTCTTATTCGGCGAACCTAAATTTGCATTTACAAGTCCTCACACACTATTGCACCCCGTCATTACATCCTCTTTCCACACAACGCCATGTTACAGATTGACACTATGTGCCGCCAGATCTGCTCGGCAAGGGACACCTTACTATAGGGCCCAGGCTTACCCATCATTTCAATCCGGTAGGGGATCCATTGTGGGCAGACCAATTTGTATCCCCACATGGGCCTACAATTCAACCTCACCTGGCCCCCCCAGTGTGGGAGCCTTAATATTGCTTGGTGGCTTGAAAAAATTTTAGGTATTACAGAAAAATTTAAATTCATTATTTAGTCATGAGTGTGTTTTGGGCGTAACACCGCAATAAACAATAAGAGAGTCATTTTCCATCGCTTTTAAGAACCGGCAGTGCATTGCGCTTGACTGATTGGAATTTTGATGGCCATGAGATACTTGCGCACATTTCCACTTGCTAACAAGCCAACATGCGTCTCTGGTGAAAAAAAAAACGACACGCTGGTACAAGATAGTAAAGTCATGTTGCACCAATCACAAAAGCACATGATAGGGTCCATAATGTTATTATGCAAACATAATAATTTAAAGTTGCCAATTAGAGTTCCTGTAAATATATGAAGTGTTTTCTTTCTTCTTTCCTTTCTCTCTTTCTTTGTATTATCATCTCTTTAGACTCTCAGACTGCAGGATCACAGAGAAGGGCTATCTTGGTCTGGCCTCAGCCCTGAGGTTACATCCCAACCATCTGCGAGAGCTGGATCTCAGAGGAAATGATCCAGGGGAATCAGGAGTCAGAGCACTTTTAGATATTAAGGAGGACCCACAGTGTCAGCTGAAAACTGTCAGGTAAGTATATCTCATGGGGAAAAGTTGAAATATCCATTTGAAAGAGGTTTCAAATTCCTTAAAAGAATGTGTTTTATGAAGTGATTCAAACCATACTTAACCATACTTAAAGAGTTCAAATAAGTTACTGTATACTACTATTAAAATATCAGCCAAAAAGAGAGTATCCTCCCAGGATGTATCAGATTATAGGCACACAGTCAGGAATTCTACATCATGCACTGCCAGTGCAAAAGGAGGCACGTCATGAAAGACTAGTTTTCCTGCCCTCACACTCTGACCACATGATCTTGTCTCCATCTCTGCAGGTTCCTGAAAAGTGATGCTGCTGAGGAAGCCTGTGTTGCCGTGACCTCAGCTGTGGGTTCAAACCCCTTACTCATGACCGAGCTGGATCTGAGGGGACTCATGCCAGGACACTTGGGAGTGACTCAGCTGTGTGCTTTACTGGAGGATTCCCACTGTCGACTGCAGACACTGAGGTCAGTGAATGATGTTAGAGTCATTTAAATTAACAGAGCTGTGGGTAAGATTGTAATAAGGTGGCACTATAAGTGGATATTGTATTAGAGCATTGATGCAGGAGAGTAGAGTTAAAACCGTCTATTTTTACAAATGACCTCCTACTGTACTAGCCTGTGTCTCCGTGTATGCAGATGATTCAGCACTCTATGTCTGCACATACTGTTGAGGAAATCACCTCAGCCCTTAACAAAGAGCTGCAGGTGGTATTCGACTCAATCTCTGGTAACAAACTGGTCCTGAATATATCTAAAACCAAGAGAATTGTATTTGGAGCAAAAGATTAAGATCTAATCCTCAGCTGAACTTGATATTGAACAATGTTGCTGTTGAGCAAGTACAACAAACAAAGCTTCTTGGGGTAACCATAGACTGTAAATTATCATGGTCAGGACACATAGATGTACTCGTGCAAAAGATGGGAAGGAACATATCTGTAGTCAAAAGATGCTCTCCCTTTTTAACATTTAATCAAACAGGTCCTGCAGACCCTTGTACTATCACACTTGGACTACTGTGATTGATTCCCACCGAACTTCTCCTTTAAGGACACCAAAGCCATGGATGTGGGCATGGGATAGCGATGTTCAGTCACTTGTCCCTCCCACATTTTTCCTATTGGTCAGGGATCGAAACCAGCCAATTAGAGATCGCACAATACCACTTTTTCCTTGTCCGATCTGATACCGATACTGTAATTGAGTATCTGCCGAATCCCCCCCACAGGTTAACAAAATATAACCAACAACATGAGACAGATGTTAAGATTATTTAAATGTAATTAATTAAAAAAACACTAATGTATTTCTGTCATGCCCATTCAAGTAAAGAACTCCACACACACCACAGAACACCACAGATCAGTTTGTTGTATTGTCGTGGTGTATTTGTTTGTAACTTTATCAGTATGAAACCATCAAAGACCAACGCCAATTTTTACTCTTATTACAGCAGGGAGGTGACTTGTAAGTCTAGCTACATTATTTTAGTTTCAGATTATAATATTGATAATAATTTTAAATAGCCAATCGGAGTTCCTGCAAGTGTTTCCTTTCTTTGTTTGTAATATCATCCCTGTAGACTCTCAGACTGCAGGATCACAGAGGAGGGTTATGTTGGTCTGGCCTCAGCCCTGAGGTTAAATCCCAACCATCTGCGAGAGCTGGATCTCAGAGGAAATGATCCAGGGGAATCAGGAGTCAGAGCACTTTTAGATATTAAGGAGGACCCACAGTGTCAGCTGAAAACTGTCAGGTAAGTATATCTCAAGGAGAAAAGTTGAAATATCCGTTTGAAAGGGGTTTCAAATTCAAACCATACTTGACTATACTTAAAGGGTTCAAATAAGCTATGCTACTGTTAAAATATCAGCCAAAAAGAGAGTATCTTCATGGGATGTATCAGATGCAGTGCAAGGATCAAGGGAGCACCGCTGCAAAAACTGCACAAAACATTATAGGGACACAGTAAGGAATTCTACATCACTGCAAGTGGAAAAGGAGGCACGTCATGAAAGACTAATTATCCTGCCCTCACACTCTGACCACATGATCTTGTCTCCATCTCTGCAGGTTCTTGAAAAGTGCTTCTGCTGAGGAAGCCTGTACTGCTGTGACCTCAGCTGTGGGTTCAAACCCCTTACTCATGACCGAGCTGAATCTGAGGGGACTCATGCCAGGGCAATTGGGAGTGACTCAGCTGTGTGTTTTACTGGAGGATTCCCACTGCAGACTGCAGACACTGAGGTCAGTGAATGATGTTAGAGTCATTTACAGTTTTTCTCAGTCGCTTTGGTGCTTTTCTCAGATCAGAATGTAAATTTTCATAACTATTAGTTCAACCTCCAC
>JASCQX010000045.1:598365-608606 GCA_030264415.1 Sardinella fimbriata
GGGAGGTTGGGGTGCAAATTAGTCATCATCTGAAGTTTTTATATCTGTTTAAAATCTGAAACTATTAAATGAATTCCAGGCATGCTCACTAGGAGATGATGAGAGTCTCTATTTTTAGTATTTCATAAAAGCATAAAAGTCATCTAAAAATAATTTTAAAGGAAGTACATGACAAACATTCATCAAAGAGCACCTCAAGCACTACTACAGGGACAATCTCATAGATGTGCCAGCCCATAAACTGCTTGACTAACAGCCATGTGTAATTTACTGTCAATAACTAGGGTAATTTGATGAAGCTTGTATAGGTTTCCATGAGAACTGTTGTACTGTAAATGTGTTTTTAATTATAGGCTCCTGTAACTGCATAAAAATGTGTTTTCTGATAGAATATGCATCTTGGAAAGTTATGGCAACATTGTCAAAGTCAAAGTTCTAAATGAGTTTTCCAGTGTTGTATGAATGGAATGGTTATCATTCTCTTTGTAGTCTGCATACCACAGCATAGATTATTTTATGTCTATGTTGAGAAAATTAATTTAATAGTCTAACAGTCTAAGTTTCAGATAAAAGACAAAGAAATGCTCTTAAAAAAGATTTAAAAATGCTGTCTTGATTACATGGGTGCTATAGCTAGCAATGTCTATAGTCTATGGTGGAGTATGTAAGGCTGAAACTGAAACCATTTAATGTTCAGACGGAGGTGTATTTTTACATATTTTAACACAGCCACTGTCACTTCTGCTGTGGGTGTCTCTAACAGCCTTACTGTTCATACTTTTACAAATTCGGTTTAGGCAGGACTTTCCTGCAGAATACGTCAGGCCAATAGCTTTACCACACATATTCTAATATGCTTGTGAATGGTTACTTCCTGCCTGCCTTGCATACTGTATTCTGAGATGACTGTTAGGGTTTTTTGACAGGAAACCGCATTGCTTCGTGTTTTTCAACGTCCCAAGCACTACAAAGCAGGCCAAGCCTGGCGGCGTTCTGGGCCACATGATCTACTCAAACACTCCCTTTGTCTCGCTGTTGGTCAGGGTGACAGTCAAAAAGATTATCCAGTTCTCCTTTGTCTTCTGCTTCCAGGAATGTTTCCTCACCAAATATTGTTTTTGTAAGGGTAGTACTTTCCTATTTCTTTTTCTTTTTTTTTTTTTTTAGGCTGAAGTATAATTGTTTCTCATTCTAACAGACATAATTAAGGGGCTGGTCCACTATCTTAGCTTGTATTATTTATATTTAGCTGCACATGTGGCACATCTGGGTTTGTGCCTGACTCATTATCACTTCTTACTTTTTTTTTGTACTGTTCCACTCACTGTAGCCATGGCAACTAGCTGCATGTTTGGCAGCGAGCCTTTGAAGGAAAGGCAGAGAAGGGAGGGTGCGAACGCAAGGAGCAGAAAGACAGGGAGGGGAGAGAGAGGGTGAAAGAGAGAGAGAGAGAGAGAGAGGGAAAGAGAGAGAGAGAGGGAGGGAGGGAGAAGAGTGAGCTCTCAGGAGTTGGCCTACATCCAGTGTAATCATGCTGTGGCGCTGAAATGAGGCCTTTGGCAGCACACCAGGTTTCTGAGAACAAAGATGTGAGCCTCTAATGTTGGCGGCGGGGCCTGCTTGGCATCTTTTACCGTTTCCCAGCAGCCCCTAGTGTGGCTGGCTGCCAGCCCCCGCCCTCCACTCCCCCACCCCCCCCTGCTGGGACAGCAAAGAGGATCTGAATAGAGAGAGAGGCTTGTTTTTCTTTGGGCTCCTCTCCTCTCCTGTGCTCAGCTCCAATGACATCACCTCTGCAGCCTCCAGCCCCCAGATTCCAGACGCCCAGCACAGATTTCTGCTCCCTCTCCTCTCGCAAACCCTCCATTTTACCTGAACTCCACCATTTTATGTCACAGAAACTGTGGAAAATGTCATTGATATTGTGCAAAGAATTTTTACACATGGCTACATTTCAGCTTCCGTCTTTCATCGTAGCATAACTTTAATTTATTATTATTATTTATGTATTTTAAAATAAAGCAAGTGTCATGATGCAACACATACATGATGGCCAAATAATAATTAAATGCAATCATTGGACAAATTGTTGACTCTCGACTTTGGAGTGCAATACTCAAGACAGCTACAGCATAGAATAAACATATTATTTTACTAAACAAACTCAATGTATTTAGATGTGGTTCAGACTAGTTATGCAAGAAAAGAAACCCTGCAACACTATAAACAGGATGTTGCTTTTCACTTGGGGTACCCTGGTAAGCGCGCAGTTACCATGGTTACCTTTTCCTGTGAATATTACAACCAATCAAGAAGAGGAAAAGCGATATTACAGACTGTCTGTGCCGCTGGCGCTTAGCGGGAAGAACACAATGTCACCGAGTTCAGTCGCTATCATAGACTGACGTATAAATAGTAATAACTGCAATCCACAATGAGGAAAACACACACCGAGATCATCTTTAAACCAAGCTTTAATTTGAGTCTGCTGCATTATGGCTAGTTTTTTATTCTTTAGGTAAAATGAATTAAATTTACATCTGTACAAAGGTACCAAAGTAGCCTACAAACAGTAAAAATAATGGACTGTGTAAAATTGCTCCCTTAGCATGCATATAAATATTACCATCGTATAAAATATTTAGAAATAAAACCCTCTTAACTGTGCGCAAAAAATAGCATTACACATCATGCATATCTGCAAGTAGTGTTATATAACTGCAGAAACTTGTGCTCCCCCGAGAGCAAGAGACAGCACAAACAAAAGATAAGGTCTGGAGCGCTGCGCCTGCATATGCACAAAAAACTTCAGAGGGAATGTGTGATGAAGCCTGGCCATGAATAAAACATGGCGCGCCGCGATCTAAAATTTAGCACGCTCAGAAGGCAGTCGTACAAAAATGTCAGTTTATCAAGTGGCAGAGCCCCCGCGCGCTCGGCATTCCCCCTTTCCCACTGTTGCCTCATCCATCGTTCCTCTGCTAGGAGTTGAGTGCAACCGCTTCCAATAGAGTAGACTGAGTTTGTTTACTTATTTATTCGCTCGCTGATTAATCTTTAGGGTGGCTTGTGAAATAATAGGTTCAACAAGTAGATTGAGCTTTCTTTGTCTGCGACGTCATATGGCGCATTTCTCAATAAAGATAAACAATGTTTGCTTTTCTTTTTTGTAAAGTGGAATACGTAGACAGAGTTCCGTTTTCCACAAACAATATGCAGTGGACTGTGTAATATTTGGGTTTTCTGTTGCATCCTGTTTGACAGCCTCTTCTGATGCATATTAAGATGGTATTATGCGTTGTAACCATATAGCCTACCTTTAGCTTAGCAGTTGAAGGTTAGGAATGGATAGGGATATCCACATTTGACTGGCAACATAATTGGTTTTACGCACTGGAATCTTAAATTATGTTAACCATTCGTGACAACCCAATGTTAGGCCTATCAAAAACTGAGATTCATGAGCATATTTTAAAAGATGTAGGCTAGTAATATAATTTCCGAAATTGTCCACACTTTTCTTATAGCCTAGGCCTTGGAAAAGAGGACAGAGTGACAGCGTTCACGCTAAAATTCAACAAATTACATCCTCCTCATGGCTATTACAAAGAAGCCTAGGCCTACACTTGTACACTTTAAAATGAATAACTGGTTTATAAATAAATTGACCTATGATTTAGAACACGGAATTAGGCCACAGTGCAAAAGCTACAACCAAATAAAACAGTTTTAGCTGTTCTTTCAGGTCATATTGCTGCCAAAATACCTTTGGACTTTCAGTGCGTTCAAAATAAACCGGCAATAACCTGTAACGCTTCTTGAGGAAGAGACTGTTTTCGTTAGGCTGCAAATGCGCATGATCATTGTCTTTGGCAGTGCGCCAAAGGCTTTGTTGTTCGTTGGGCAGGCGAGGTAGAGTTGCGGGTACGTGACTAAACATCTTGCTTCCTCTTTCGAACGTCACCATGGCTTGTACAAACACACACTGCCTTATGTCTCCACATTTCAGATGACTGCCCTCACCCGAGGAGCCCTATGGCAAGACGGTGCTTGTTCGGATAGAATTCATGTGAAATTGCGTTACGGAAAAATATTTGTGGGAATATTCCCAAACATAAATTCAATAGCTTACGCAAGTGAAAACATAAATATGACTGAATTGCACGTTTTAATGCATCAGTGACATCTTAGTAGTACTGGGATCATTTCTAAATAATTCTCATCGAAATTACGCATATTACTAATTACGCCCTATGTTCTAGTTTCAAGGGGACGAAAGTATTTTGTAAAACCATATTCTCTGATCTATGTGAAAGCCTATGCTGGGAATAGGATTAATATATATTAGTAGGCTAAGACTTACAATAAAAAGGTAACGCTGCAAAGATGAAACTGACTATAAAAGACCGAGTAACGTTTGCCGATATGGAAGAATGGACGAATGCTTGCATGAGCAATCTAATGAATCAGACAACCAACATTCCTCATGTGTGCATGTTGTAACAATTTAGGGGTTGTGCCTCTGGATGGTAGGCCTATACTGGTATTTCACAATATAGCTCAGGGCGACTAGTCTGACGCGGCACTACCGTACTGACTGGAATGTGGATGTGCTACACTAGGTTCAAAGTGCCAATTACTTACAGTCGAATACTTTGTGAGCATGCGTCGAGAAGTCGAGAACAGGAGAGTGTTGGTGACGCCACAGGGAGCATTAACTCTCTGATGTCTGTATCTTGGGATTTAAAGTGCGTTGTTTTATTGATTGCAAACAACAACCAGATATCCGTTTAAAAATCATCAGCTCCTTACATTTTGTTTGCGTAACTACGACAATAAAAAAGGATTGACAGCCTACTGTTCAACTGGTTAACTTCGTGCTGTGCCTGTATGGGTAGGCTATAATCAGCACTTCGACGAACGCTGTTGCGAATCCCCAAAAAAAAACAGACTTGGTACATTTCATCTCCAGTAATCTCAAACCAAGAGAACAAAGAAAAAGGTTCATCTTGTCCATTCCCTGGGGGAGTAGTTGAGCGGTTACGCACATAACAAAGTCGACATTAATTTGAGAGAAATAGTAAAGACGAACATACAAACCCTAATGAATACAAGCAAAAGGCTTGCAGTAAGGTTTACGCGAGAAAAAGTTGCCGCATCTAGTCCCCTGCACAACCTTTTTCCACATCGGTCGGAGGTAGCTGATCGTAGTTCTGGCAGCGGTTCAAATGATTAAATGAAAAAGGGGGCAGAGGCAGACTGACAGAGCATGCGCTAACAGGGGGCTGTCGAAGAATCAAGTAAATAGAATTGGAGCTGGAACCACAAGTTAGTGTTCGCTGATGACGTCACTGCTCCACATTGAGCTAGCCGAGTAGTAGTGGGTGAGGGAGATAGATAGAGGCGCGCCGTAGTAAAGTACACACTGCCATGAAGTTCTGTTTGTAACTTAATTGTTGTTTCTGTTCTCTGCACAGGACGGCTCTGTTGAAACGGAACTTGTAGTATTTAGTTTCTCAGGAACGGAGGTAGATTCACGGACGTTTGGGAAGAAAACATTTTTCCCCAGTTTTTCGCGAGAGAGATGTCGTCTGCGGCGGTTGCTGCTTCCAGAAGGCAGTCATGTTATTTATGTGACTTGCCCCGCATGCCGTGGGCTATGATTTGGGATTTTACCGAACCCGTCTGCAGGGGATGTGTCAACTATGAAGGAGCAGATCGAATCGAGTTTGTGATTGAGACCGCCCGGCAACTTAAGAGGGCTCATGGCTTTCAGGAGGGTAGGTCTCCGGGTCCGGGCAAACCACAGCTCTCGGGGAAGGAAATTCAGTCAATCAACCATTCGACAGGAGATCCCGGCTCACGACCCCCACAGCCACTGGATCGCTATCCTCTCTCTGACCGTCCGCCCAGGCTCGGACCTGAATATCAGCCCGGGAGGCAAGCAAACGGCATTCCTGTCCCAAATGGATTCCCTAAACCGGACGATCCACCGGAGCTGAACCGACAGAGTCCTAACCCCCGCAGGACTAGCGCTGTCCCCCCGAATCTAGTGCCTTTAGTGAATGGGATGAACCCCGTGCATGCGATCAATGGCAGACCAGGGCAGATTGGACTTCCCTCCGCGTTAACAGCCAACGCCAGTGAGCTCAGCAGCAAGCGACCAGCCTCTGTGTCTAGCACGGAGCACGAGAGGGAAGTGAAAGACAAGCACAGACCGGACAGCTTGACGCCAGAGATCAGCGATAGCCACAAGAACCGCGCGGACGACTGGATCAAGGGCAAGACCGTGAGGGATATTATGGGTCTTCACCCTTTCGACAACAGGTTCAAGAAAGACCACCCGGTCATGCAACAAAGGGCGATGGGGGGTTATGGTGATGCTGGCCCCACACCCTCCAAATCAGGTAAGGCTCCAGAAATATATAGCCTATATAGAAACTTAAAGATGTGCTTGCACAAGTAAAGTAAACTAACCTATCTGACGTTTGCCGCACTAGCTTTGCATTCAGATTCTCATTTGAATGAGCCCAGACCATCGTGAGTCAGCTCTCCGGCATCAAAAGTGCCAGCAGATATTTCCGCTGATCAAAGCCAACTCTAGTCTGCTTTTGCATGTGGCGCATTTTCTTGTGAATGCAGCCCTGATAGACGTGAATTCGCGGATTGTGTAATTGACCAACCTGACATCAAGTGTTGCATCTGCAGTTAGTTGCAACTTGTTTTTGCTGGCATTTTTTGAAGGAGGCTAGTGTTGTTGTTATTGCTTGTAGTATGCGTATCTGTCACACGCACGCATTAACCCCCTCTGCCCCACAGACAGGGGAAAACATCCCAGGAGCATGAAGAGAAAGGCTTCACCTGAACCTGAGGAGGGCACCGCGGTGAAGCTCAACGGAGACGGCCAACAATGGCTTCCACCCCCTGCAGATCCCCTGAAGATGCCCCCAGTGCCGCCGCCAAGCTTCGCCTCGCAGCCGTCTACAATATCACCACACTCCCGCACCACTCCGCCTGAGGCTGCGCAGAATGGCCAGTCTCCGATGGCTGCACTTATTCAGGCGGCGGACAACGCAGGAGGGAACAGCTCGCCGAAGGACGCCAACCAAGTTCACTCCACCACCCGCAGGAACAGCAGCAGTCCGCTATCACCGTCGTCCATGAACCAAAGGAGACTGGCACAGAGAGACGGTTCAGGCGCGGGAACACCCCATGTGCCCGGCATAGACCAGGTTCACCCTCAAAGCATTCCGGACTCCTCCGTGCCCAGCAGCATACCCCTCTGCTGCACGCTGTGTCACGAGCGGTTGGAAGACACGCACTTCGTCCAGTGCCCGTCGGTGCCCTCTCACAAGTTCTGCTTCCCGTGCTCCCGGGAAAGCATCAAACAGCAAGGAGCCACGGGCGAAGTTTATTGTCCAAGCGGGGAGAAATGTCCACTGGTGGGCTCGAACGTACCGTGGGCTTTCATGCAAGGTGAAATAGCCACCATTCTTGCAGGAGATGTGAAAGTAAAAAAGGAAAGGGACCCTTGATTTTACATATGATCTTTTTTGAAATACGAAAAAGTATGAACCTATATAAATATATAAATATGAATATCCCATACAAACCATCCAAACTGAAACTAACGGACTTGTACATATTGGACACAAGGGAAGTGTATACTTCGTAAACATGGCTGTATAATTTTTGATTTTTTGAATACATTGTGTTTCTATATTTTTGAAGATAAAGGTATGTACTCATTATAATGGACTACGTTCCTCTGTCGATGTTTAACAATTTCTTGATGTACTTTAGGTCTGGTGGCAGTTCCTGTTAAACGTAGAATGTGACTAATGCAACTCTACGAGCACTTGGCGAAACTGAAATGCTTCTAGCTGTACTTGTATGCACTTGTTTAAAAATTGCCAAATACAATTTCTGATCTTGTATTAATTTGCTGTCTGTGCTTGCTTTTTATCGAGGGCTAGTAGCCTGACGTAGTTCGAGTCGACCTGCACACCAGCCTGAGTGAGAGAGGTCCACCAACGTGGAACTAAAACCTGACGCACGCAATATTCTCACTGTAGGGAACCTATTCAGCGCGAGATTTTGGAGCTGGCGAGTAGGCTACAGTCGTTGAGCTATAATATCAAGGACCATGCATGTTGTATTCAAGGCATCGTCAGATAGATTACACTGCGTAGCATGTGACGAAAATCCTCAATTACCAAGTATGTGACCCATATCAACATAATATACGGTAGCCTAACTGATTATAAGATGTACACAAAAGGCGTAACTGAATAATGTTACGTCATATCATCATTTCTCTGTAGATAATAGAAGTGACTGTTGTACAGTATGCTAAAGTGGAACACTAGACTACTCCTGACCACGAGTTGTGGAAGTTGTCGAGTCAGACATGGGTGGAGTTGCATGAAATGAAATTCTTTACCCCATTGCACTGAGTTGTGCGCTGCTTTTTAAAAGGCTAAGCGAAGCTTGGGTAGCCTACTGTGGGACTCAATATGCTCACTTTTTGTCAGTGAATTTCCGGGATGGGAAGTGAATATTAGATTTTCTCCTAAAGATCTGTATATAAGGTTCCGATTGACTTTATGCTAATAACGTTATTGAAATTGCTGTTACGAATAGACTTTTACGCAAGTTCTTGTCAATGCTCAGTCATATGAGCCAGTGGTTGATTCTATTTTTGAACGAGGTGCTCCCTGTCCCATGTGTACAGAAACCAGTGACGGGATAGTCACTGCCATATGCACATGTTTGACAACTCATGATAAAATCTTCAGGCATCAAAACATTCTCAGTAGCTGTGCAGCGTGTTTAAATCCCCAGTCGCCCTCATTTTGGCTTTGTTGTTGGGGAACGCCCCCGTTCTTGACAAAGTGGGGTTGTATTACTGCAGCGGACGAGGTTAAATTATTCACTGACATTAGGAGTCACCTCCTGAACGAGCATTACTGTTCCTGCATTACAGAGACCAGTCCATCAAGGTCAGTCTCAACTTTGGATAGCTCAGGGCTTTGGATCCATTACTTTGCGTCATTTCCTAACTACAGCTTACTCAACAGGGACTTTTAGGAATGAGTATTGCAGCTCAGCATTTCAGTAGCTGATCTCTGCTCTTAATAGCCTGTGTAGGTGTATGCCCATGTGTTTGCCAACTTTATGTTTTAAACTATTTGTTGAAACAGTTCAGATCAGGCCACATGCATAGCCTAATGGTTCACAACTCCTCTTACAAGGGCCAGCTCATTGTAGAATAATATGGAGTTTGAATGAACATGCATGCGCTTGTCACCTAATGTAAGACAGGTCTATTCCAGGGAGTTCCTCATTGGTGTTGAACACTCATTGTCCCACTCATTGTGGTATGCAGACTAGGTGAACTGGGACAGGTGAAATTACGTAAATGACAGTCAAACACACCCACACAAGATCTTTGAATAGTGCCCAATTGTATTTAGCCTGTTTTAGTAGCCTACCACTCCTCAACATATTGATTAGAGAGGCATGCTTTTTTTTTTTGTTTTGTTTTTTTGCATCTTTCTGCAGGCTGGAGTGGCTCTTGTCAAACATCTCCTCATAGACACCAATATGATATACCAATCTGCCTCAAAGTGCTTTTTTACTGCTGAGTGTTGCTTGGCAGAGTGAATGAATCCTGTGTTGTTGAAATGAAGAAAATGGACACCCCTAATGCTGAATCATCATATTTTCACATTCACGTGCGTGACAGTTTATGGCTTCCAGCTCTATAAAGGAGAGCGGGAGAGTCATATCCAGTGCCATGTGACAGCAGCGTACAAGCAACACCATTCATGCACTGATTATCCTCAAATCAGCACCAAAAAAGGGCATTTCTGTGCTGTTGACTTTAATAGCGACTGCTGCTTGGAACCAAAGAGTGGTTGTGCATTTCGGAAACTCGTCTCTGTCATAACAAGATGCTTTGCTGTTGCCTGGTTACCTGTGTGCGCAGTAAACAGAGGGGGGGTATGTGGACACACGGCGAGTTGCTCTGCATGCGGCCAGCATCAATCCTCCTGGCGTCTCTGCCTCTGTGCTGGGCTGTGCAGCAGCAGCAACAGTGTAGCTGTAGGCTATTAGAGGTGGGGGCCAGCGGGGGGAACAAACAGATACTGCAAAGCACAAACACACACACACACACACACACACAGAATTAAACATCGGCAGCAGCCTTGGCTGAAAAACAAACCCAAGAACAGCTC
>JASCQX010000045.1:2544082-2555100 GCA_030264415.1 Sardinella fimbriata
TGTGTGTGTGTGTGTGTGTGTGTGTGTGTGTTTGTTTCCCTCTTTCCTCCCTCCAAGGAAGTCATAATCCAGAGTGATGTCAGTCAGGATTAACTCCTTGACATGTGCCAACGCGGTCGCTCACTTTCAAAGCAGCTGAGCTGACACATTGGGATGGAAATGTGCGCTCATAGTGTGCCGATGTACACACCGCCCATATCTGCGAGGTGACAGGTCAATTTGAAATGTAAGAAAGCAGTCGATATGAAAGAGAGAGGCGAGCCCTTCAAACGTTTGTCATCTCGTCCGTGCAAACAAGGTTCAAAACTGTTGGGAAAATCATTTTTGGCTCAGGCACTTCTGATTTTTTTTTTTTTTTTTTTCCCCAACCAGGATCTGCCAAATGAGTTGTTCTCAAAAAGTTACCCGATTAACTCAAATCCAAAATTATTTGTAGGTGTGTGTTTGTTTAGTTATTTATTTATTTGTTTGTTTGTTTATTTGCTTGTTTATTCATTTAAATCACATTTGTCTGCCTGAAAACTTTCTTCCATCCAACTTAACCATGGGACAATTTCAGATGTCCGCTTTCGGAGTGTCCCCTTATCCCTTGATATCAGACACAGACGTGTTTGTGTGCGCTGTGTCCATATAAATGTAATTGGATCAGATAACACATTACAACATTGTTTGCTTTAGCTTTTTAATAGCCTCGCAATGGAGATGTTTCACGAGGCCAGTAAACCAAGTGTTGGAAAGGCTGTAAAAAAGCCCTCAGGCTGACTTGCAGTCTGCCACCAATAACCAGCACTTTATAATTGGCATTTTTCGGGCCCCGGTTTTGTTCTCCCCTTAATGTGGCACAGTGCTCAAAGTGCCATTGATGGGGCACGTAATGGTTTTTAGTGTTGTTCTTTTGAAATTGCTGTGTTTACATTCCAAGGACAGCACTGCACTCTCCACTCGGACACTGCAGTCGTGAGGGAAAGGGGGGGGGGGGGGGTAAAGAATGTTAAAAGCATGACAAATTGCCTGAGGGTTTAGAGTCAAACCAATCCGTAGCCTTCAACAGGAATTGAATTGAAAAATGCTACACATGCTATGGTGGCCACAATGATCCAAAAAGAAAAAAAAAAACTATCAAAGGATAATCTGCCCCTCCCAGTATGGAATTATGTCTATATAAAGACACAATTTCAAACATCCACCATACTGTAAATACACTGCTGTGTTGGTTGGTACAGGGGGTATTCACCTCTTCCCACTCCCTTGCCTGCTGCCCAGCCTACCCCACCTCTTTACTTCCCCCACCCCATCCCCCATCCCCCATCCCCAGGCCCCCCCCAGCTACAGATACAAGAGTCCTCCCTGGTACAGTTGGCTGCGGCAGCTCACTCGGTGTACCCCATGGCTGAGAGCCTTTAATCACCACCATATGTCCCTCCCCCGGTTCCGGATCTGTGGCTTAGAACAGATAGATCACCGCCGATCCTCCCTCCCCTCTCTGCTGCATTTATTAAAGGTCAAAATGTAATACTTCACTGATGAAATATTTACACAAGGGCAATAAATCAAACAATAGGAGGAGTAATGAAATGGTAAGAGTTGCAGCAGGGGTGGAGGGGGGCGTAGGGACGCCTGAGCCTCCCTGGGCAGAATAGACCTGAAGGACTTTGAGGTTGTCTTCTGGATGGGATAGGTGAGGGGTGGGTGGTGCCATCAGAAAATGAGTGGGGTTTTGAAGAGAACAATTCAAGATGGATTTGATTTTTCTTGTTCTTCTTCAGAGTTCCCTAGGTTTAGTTTTCCTATTTATGCATTTTTCATTTGTCACCTGAGAGAGAACAGCCAGAGTGGCTGCTGCTGCTGCTACTGCCGCAAAGCTTCCCAGCCCTGGGAATGCTGTTAAGTGCAGAGAGAGATTTGCGAATAATGGATCGCGGTGATCTCACACTGAACCACCACAGGGATTTGGATTGTTTTCCCCCTCCCGAGCATCCGATGGGCAGAGACCTTTGATTTATTTACAGCTAGGTGAACGGGGTGCTGAACTGGCCTCTGCTCTGCCGGCTTGGAAGCCACTTAAGAGTCAGCCATCGTTTGCCGAGAAAAAGGAGGGAAAAGGACGACGATGATCTGCCAAGTGGTGATGGATCACTGGGCCTCCAGAACAGATTCCCTTTTCTCAGCAAAGACATTGGGAAGGGAAAGAGTAAAAAGGATTGCAAAAAGCAGTTATAGGAATCTGTAATAATATTAGAAGTATCGCTGCACTGTAGAAACCCCCAAATTTTGGGTGTCTCTTTCTGTTTCTTGGTTTCTTATTTGTTGGTTTTGGCAGTCAGTCGAAACACTGCCGTGTCCATCCAGGGGACTTCCGTGGTGGACCAAATGACTGCTCTCTGTATGAAACAAGTGCGCCTGTTAAAAACACTTTTGTATATTTGTGCGTCTCACTGACAGTGGAACAACCTTTTTCTCTTTTTTTTCCCCATCCCATTAGGTTGAGGACTCTGGCTTCTCACTCAACCACCCCAACCAGTACTTCATTGAGAGCCAGAAACTACTGGGAGGAGGAAGGGAGGTAAAGAGGGAACCGGAGACACCTCAGAGAGGCCAGAATCAGAACCACAACTCTGCCGTTAAGACGCCCAGTGCTCCCCGCCCCCAGACACAAGTGCTGTCCAAGCAAGACGCCGCTGAAATGGAGGACCTCGACTCTCTCTTTCAGGATGAATAGCAGCTCTGTAAGAGTAATGGCCTTTTTGGGGATGGGGGTTATTTCCAGGGCTCTCTGAACTTCCGAGTGCCTCTTGTTTTCGAACAGGCTTTTTTTTTTATTTCTTTGTTTTTTTGTGTTTTTTTTTTTACCACGACTGTTCCCAGAGGGTTCTCTGACGGACCCTATCAGACTCCATTGTCTACTACCCATCAGGCTTTTTACTGTGTGCTAGTACTCAATCTCAAGGGTTTTTTTGTTGTTGTTTTTTTTTGTGGGGGGGGGGGGTTTTTGTTTTGTATTGTTTTTTTTGTTTGTTTGTTTTGTTTTGCATATCCTTATAAGAACCTTTTTGTAATGTCAGTTTCTGTGACACTGATAAACTTTTGATTGTTATCTGTCATCCTGGTGGCTGACCGTAAAAGCCAAATTGACTATCATTGTCTTTCAGAATAATAAATAAAATGAACGAGAAATGGAAGTCTCTGAGTGGCATATCTCTGTTTTGTTAAGCTGTGCCCTATAAAAGAAAGGCCAATTGCTCCACTATCTTCTGTTATCACAAGCCATCTGTCTTGGAACAGCCTGCCGGTTCTTTGGGGTTATGTTTTCCGTTCGCCAAGGTGTGTGTGTGTGTGTGTGTGTGTGTGTGTGTGTGTGTGTGTGTGTGAGTGTGAACAGTGGTGGCTTATCGCCAGTGTCCAACAGCAGACCGAGGATTTGCCTGCCTACTGGGCCGTGACCAGGCTATTTCTCCACTGCCTTAAACAGAGCCTCCGTTGCTGCTGCTGTTACTGCCGCTGCCCGGTTCTCCTCTCCGTCGGATGGCCCGGAGTAAACACAGTTTCCACTGTTGTGTCTCCCATTGCCCAGCAGTGCTCAGCACTGTTTAGCTAAAGCCAACTCCATCTGGCCATATCACTGTATGATTGTTGGAGGTGTGTCTTGCTTGCTTGTTTGTTTTGTCCTCAGGAGGTGAAGTTAAGCAAATCTAGATCGAATTTAAGAATCCTCACATCCCCACTACCACTAATCTACAGGGAGAAGTTAAGTGAAATAAATACAAATGTGTTTGCTTGTAGGGAAACAAGGGCCAGTTGGAATAATTATGTTTTCATGCAGGGGCCTCTATGACTCGCCAACCCCAGACAACAGGGATATACAGTAGCTTGATTGACTCCAGACCCTTCCTTGATGCATGATAGTTTTGCCTAGACATTGGTAATAATATATACAATATTTGAGTAATGAAATATGTAATGTTATATAATTATAATAAATAATAATATAATAATAATATAATAAAATAGCATAATACAGTATTTACATTATAAATTTTGAGTCTTGCCATCAAAACCTGTAGTAATTACTTTGAATTACTCGTAGTAATTCAAAGTAATTCCTTGTTGCACCGCTTGTCTTTATTTCCACAACAGATGACAGCTGTACAACAGTTGTAAGTAGGACAGCACAAAAAACTTTAATCTTTTAAAATTAAATACAATTCTGATCTCGATTCACACCAATATGCAATTTCATTTTTAAATGATTCTTTTGTTTTAGTTCACAATTTCTCTCTTGGAGTTTCTCCAGAATTGTGCAGCCCTAGTTGTAATGAGTCGTTATAATTTTATGATTTTACCTTACTGCTACAAAACTACCCTGGATATCCACAAATGTTTACAAATTGGTCATATTATTGGCCTTATGGATGTGACAAACAAAAGTTCACTTCACATGAAATTTCCCTTTATCGTTTAGGTATGTAGGCATTTGCGAATTCATGAGACTAATGTTTGATCTACTGTATGTGTCTGACAAGTTACACTTAAGACTTTGCTTGTCCTTCAAGTTGGTGCCCTTGGTGTGCTATTTATTCGAGATTATCTTGATGATGTACTTTAATATCTTGCCTGTGTTATAAAGTCCTCCAAAGCGCCTAAGAGCATCTAGGGCTTTGCCTTGAAGAAATTAGAAGTCTTTTCTTTTTAAGTCCTGTTGATATTTCAGACCTTTCCTACATCGCGATAAGGCATAATGAATAAATTAGCACTAATTAGATGTATTCCCTTCACACATAGCCAGCCCCACACCAAATGCACACAGACACCCATCGCCTTCAGTAAACATCCCATGGACAGATAAAACTCCATTAAAAAAAAACCTGTTAGTTCTCTCCCTGTATAAAATTAAATGACCTTGCCGATTCAAGTATGTCTAACATGCTACGTCCCCTCTAGTCTAGTTAGTCGTCTGCATACATTCCTCTATAATGGCTCTGTGCAGCCATCTTTCCTTATGCTCTCTCTCTCTCTCTTTTTTTTTTCTTTCTCCCTCACTCTCTCTGTACCTCCTGAACAAGCCTGGGCAGCTAAATTTAGAGGCAATTAGGCACACTGTGGAGTTGGGACCTGCATTGTGAATGCAAATGGGTCCCCTGGTAAGGGAAAGCCAAGTAATGGTACCATTATGGGGCAAATTGAATGAGCATTCTCTCACTCTCAAGTGGATGTTGTTGTGATGCTGTTCTTTAACACCCAATGTTGTGTCCACTATTTCAAACACCGTTATTGGTGATTAAATGTTTCATCTGAAATGCAGGACCAAGGTTGCTGGCCCTTGTGGCTTAACAATATTTCTTTTTAATTGACAGAATTTGTAGGTTTCTCATCTGCTGAGATGGTGCAGTCTAGAATGATTCACACGGACCAGCATTCCTGCCAAGTACGTAGTGGTCCATTGAGGTTGTGCAGTTTGTTTCACTTATAAGCTGAACCAGTGGACTCTTCCTGACTCATAACCTTTTTGTTTCCTCAGTGTAGACTGTGTGTCTGTGCGATGGCTCTTGATGCACCTCTGTCATTTTGATTTATTAATTCTAGTAAAGGTGGAATGGAGAGGTGCGGTTGATGTTTGCACAGTAGCGGACAAAGCAACCATCATACACACACACACACACACACACAGACACACACACACACATAAAGAAAGGATCCTGACTCTGATATTATTCCAGCATTTTCTTCACTCGGATTGGCCTTGAATGGTTTCCCTCAGTTTTTCTGATTCACTGTTGTTCAAATAAGGCTAGAGAATGAGACGCGACCAGAAAAATTGTTGTCAATCCACACAGTGCCTAATGGCAAGATAACCACACTTGCTTCATGTTGTGCTTCTCTTACAATTAACTTTTCCCACATACCTATGCATTGCATTGCAGTGCAGAATCAGACCCTTTTTACATGTAGTTGGATATTTCTTTCTTTCTTTGTTTTAACATTTGACTGCTATTTATTTATACATTTGTGCCTACCATATACATAGAGGTCTCAGTCACTGAAGCTGACTTTCAAAAATTCCAGCCAAAGTGGAGATTTCTGACTTCAGTCACTATGTGTAGACAGGGAAAAGTGAGTTTTAGCATTGTGGTGTGACAGTCCCTCTTCGGTACGTGTAAATGTAGCCTCAAACAGGAGCAATTCCAGCCATGTGCAATCTCCACACCTTTCTCTTGTGACGGTCATTAAAATCTCCCTTCTGTCCAGTCAACAGATGCTGCCTAATTAAATCTCTCCATGACCCACAGGCTTGGTCATCTGCTCCCTTTTGGTTGACCATTTAAAGTGTCACTGTGGCAGGGTAGAGGATTGACCGAGGCTGACGGGGATCCCATGCCTTTCCAACTCAGTATAACATTTTTTTTTTTTTAATTGAAACTGGAGCCGAGCTCAGTGGGGAATTTGCTCTCAGTATTAATGTTGCTAGTTTGTAAGTCTACAGAAGATGTTTACCACTGAGAGACCTTGATACATAATATCTAGCAATGCTTGTGTGTGTTTGACAAAGCCTTTCACTCACATTTTCGTTGCATTTACGTCAGTTCAGCAAAGTAGCATTCACCTTGACAAATAGAATTCACAATTATAAAGACCATTATAGCCCCGTGTCAATACAGAAGGCTGTTTTACCTTTGCTGATTGCTTGGGCCCCTGGCCTGCTTGGGTAGGGATATCTCATGGGTGGAAATGTGGGATGAATTCTCAGCTCAGCTATGGTACTTGAAAGGCATAACGTACCTTTTCATTTCTCCACACTGCCTACTTGCATGTGATGGTATTGTTTTTCCATTTATCTTAAGGCGGGTACAATGGAGGGCCGTGAATCATTTACATGTGTTTACCGTGCGCTGTGGTGTACGAAATGAAAATTTCTTTAACGCCCTGGCGCCCTCACGCCGCCTACCGATTGTATATTTATTATTAAGTCCCTGGCACCGGTGCCAAATTTTACAGTTGAAGAACTGCCATTTGTCATGCGCTTCTCGTACAGGCGCATGAAGAATGCTCCGAGCACGATCAATGCGTTCAGACTTGTCACAAATTCAGGATCATGTCCTACAGCTTCATAAAAGTGGCGGTGATGGCTGAGGAATAAATGACCTTGATGAAATGCCCTGTGCTTAACGCATTTACCGCCACTAGGCACCATGTGTGTGTGTATACACACACACACACACACACACACTCTCATGCACATACACACTCATGCACATACACACTTGCAAGTCTCCAGCCTCCAGTTAGTAATTAGGTCCATTTGTCAGACTTCCTTGAGGTTAATATGACCGCACAAACGTGTATGCAAGAGAGGTGAGGAACACAAGGTAATGTGTACTCTTTTAGGAGCCATTACCTGCCCTTGACAACTCATTTCATCCACAGACGGCACGCTCATCATTTACAGTGGGTGCTGTGTTAATCCACACCAATAGCTTGACATGGCGGGGATGGAAAGATGGAGTTTGCTTGTGCTATGCATGTGTGAAATGGTGAAGGGATGCACGTATTTGGTCCACTCTGGACTGTTTGTGATGTGTGTAGATTTGAAAAGTTACTCTTGTTTTGGTCAGTTGTGCTGCTTTCTAAACTTTTTTTTTCATGAATTTGAATATTGTTTTCTACCCACCACACCACCCACCCTGTTTGAAGATTAAAAACCTCCCATCCCTGTGTCAAGGTGGAGCTATAGAGTGCTGTCGTTATCTTGATGTAGTGGTCCCATGTGCAGCCTTTTATTCACTGGCCATATAATTTTCCCCCAATCTTGCAAAAACTACAAAAGAAATGTCATAAATAAGCACTTTTTGGCTGCTGTGCCGGCTCCTCAGGGGATAATTTGGTGCTCTCGGGCTCTCCACCTTTGTGGAAGAAGCGCCATCGTTGAAATAGAAGGCAGACATTCATCTTTAAGAAGTGTTTTGATTAGCTGTAATTTAAGGCATGGGACAAAGGCACCTTTCTAGGGTCTCCTGTGGAAGGTTTGTGTGTCGACAAAGTGAGATGAATGAATAAAACTAAATCTTTATACTTTGCAGCTTTTGCCTCCTGCAACCAAGAGGCGTGAACAAATGCTCAGTTGTTTTTATTGGAACGTGGCAGTAAAAGCCAATTGAAGTTTAATTTCCCAACACATAACAAAAGGAAAAATGGAAAGTTGTTAGTCTTGAAGTCCTGTTCAATTTTCTGTTATTGTTTCATTTTTCATAGGCCTACCCCAAAGTTATTCACAGTCATAGTTCCTGTTTTAAAGATTTTCTGGCTCTTGAAAATACAATTTTCAAAAGTATGTTTATGTGCATATGTACACAAAATGCAATTGATGATTCAGTCGTGTAATCCTTGGAGATGGTTAATTCATGGATGTCCTGTAGAAGTAATTCATTGTAATGCAGTGATTTAATTGATAATATGATGATATGTTATTGATTTGATGAAATGTGTTTGTGTTTTTGTTTCTGTACCAGGCACAAGATTGACCTTGTGATGTGCTTGAGTTTGACGTGTGCTTAAAGCAAATGTTCTGTTTTTAACACCTAAAGCCTTGTTTCCAGATCGTTTTTAATTAAATACAATGAGTAAGATATATATTTTGAATCACTCTCTGAATCGCTCCTTAAACACATTAAACATTCGTTGGTAAAGATGTGAAACTCATTAATGTTCACTGATGTGCTGACATGAATGTCGCTGCAAACTGCATGGTTTTCGATAGGTTTTTTACCATTTATTCTCATTTGTGGACCTATTTTCACACCCGTATCTGTCAGCCTAAGAATTTAGTAGCTGTAAAAATAATGAATGAAGTCACAGTTCGTGATGATATTTGTCTCAGTGCATCCGTGAACATTACTAACCCCACAGTGTTTTTCATGTCTTTACAAACGAATATTTAATGTGTTTTAGGAGAAATTTGGAAATTTCACATTGCTGCCATCTGAAGACTGCAGCTAAAACCGAAAACTAAGTTTTTAAGTGTTAAAAACCGAACCTCTCCTTTAAAAGATCTCTCGCGCTCTCTCTCTCTCTCTCTCTCTCTCTCTCTTTTTCTCTCTCTCTCTCTCTGTATGTGTGTATAGATGCATGTCTGTATGTATGTATTCGTACATCTCTATGCCTCCCGTTTCAAAGCAGTCACCTTACATTGCCTGTTTTTTTAACATCTCTTTCCATTTTCTTTTCTTCAGTCCCAGCATGCCGCAGCAGCAGTAGCAGCCAGGCTTGAGATTCCGGAATCCATGCATTCCATTACACCAGAGTGGTGGGGAGCAGCAGGAATAGTAGGGGAAGTCATCGCCTCCATCCTCTCTCTCTCTCGCCGTCTGCAGGATTTGGGGCCCTAGTAGGGGGTCCGGGCAAGGCGAAGTGCGACGCACCACATCACAATGCATTTTGATCACTCTGCGGCGACAGCGGCAACGGCGTTGGTGATGGTGGAGGCAGTGGCAGCCAACGTTGCGTCAAGTCGCCGCGGCGATTGCGATGGCGCTGCCTGTGGGAGAGCGAAAGCAGACGAGTAGGAGGCACACAAGTGTTGGTCCTGCTAATTTCACTTGGCAAGCGTGAGGTCTTCATCTCTGCTCGAGTGCCTCCGAGGGCGAGGGGGTGGGAGCCGGCCTGGTGCCTGGTACTGTACACCGCTACAGCCTCACACTGCAACGAAATGCTCATCTCATCTCTATAGGGGAGACCTAGTCTGGCCTGTCATGCTGTGGCGAGATGTCAGTTGACATGAGGCAGCGCGCTCCTCCATGCATTAATGCATGTTTTAATGACCTCTATCAGCATATACAGTAGACAGGTAGTCTCTCTCTGATCTTTTTTTATGCATGTGTGGTCCATCCAGTATATACTGTAACCAAAGATTGGATGTTATTTTCTTGTTGGGAAAAAAGCATGGATAGATCAATCATAGATTTAAACTAGAAAAGCACTCGGATAGCGCATACTTCCGCCAAGGCAATATGGATCACTGGCCCAATACAAATTCCACACCGTGTTACGGATCACCACCAAAACTTAATCATCTATTCTTTGTCCTACTACCCATGTTGTCCGGAAATTTCATTCAAATCCATGCAGTAGTTTTTGAGTTATCTTGCTAGCAAACAGACAGACAGACAGACAGACAGACAGACAGACAAACACAACCAAAAACATAACCTCCTTGGAGGAGGTAAACATAATAATCCAAAATAGTGACAGAACATACATGTAAGGCGCACTGTGTCCAAACCTCAGATCAGAGTTTTATGCCAATTAAAAAAAAATGCAAAATTGACTGCACCCTTGTACAGTACTAACCATATATATAGCCTATAGTATTCTATATAGGCTATCTATGGTACTAACCACATATGGATTAGCTACAATGATGATTTCATGAGAAAGTAGAATACATTCCCATGTATTGTTCTCTCCTATAGATGAACCTCATAGATGGAGAAATTTTGCAAACCCATTGTATTAATGGGGAAATTATTTCAGTACCCTTGGCTTGGAAGATACTGAGCTTCTCCTTGTAGGGTTTCTTTTCTGAAACAAACCATGACACTTGTCACACATCCTACCCCACACTGCATTTCCTCCATCTTCCCAACACACACACACACACAGACACACACCTGATCTCACACCCATCCTGTCTCTTCATTCCCCCTCATAGAACAGGATTCCCCCAATACACACACACATACCCCTGATTTCACGTCTATGCCTTCACAGCACTCCCTTCTCCATAAACCATCTCCTCACAGACACTGACACACACACACACACACACACCTGATCTCTGTGAGAGGTAAAATGGTACCGGACAAGGCATCACTTCATATTCACACAAGTAACTGCAAGCTGCATTTGGACAGGGAAAGAGATGAGGATAACATGCTCCACACTCTACGTTTGGCACTAATCTTTTCCTGTCCGATCCTGGATGCGTGGGGGGGGGGGGGGGGGGGGGGGGGGGGGGGGGGGGGGGGGGG
>JASCQX010000045.1:2623520-2633540 GCA_030264415.1 Sardinella fimbriata
AAGTGATGATGCATAAAATACAAACAAACATGTTCTGTCACTTTCATGAACCTCCCTCAGTGGAAGGCAAGCTGTGCATAAAAATGTTCTTCACCTAGTTCCAAAAACTTCTTTCCCTTCTCTGGGCTTTCCCACTGTGATTGTGCTCAATAGGAAGTCCCACACTGTCTGACATATTCTCTCGCAGACAAAATTGCTCTCTCAAAGACATAGATCTTCAGAGATGATGGTTGTCAAGTGCAGTCGCAGCTCCATAGTTAAAAACTATTTCACTGTGATGTGAGGAGAATATTCAGCCCATGTAATGTGTCAGCTCCTGTTGCTAATAATGCTACGATAGAGGTTAATCTTCAAGGTTAAATCTACTTAAGAGAAACCATTGCTAAAATAAGGGCCTATTTGGCGAAGGTGAGCTGCAGCTTCTCTTGGGAAAATGTTTACTAGACTCTTGCTGCTTTACTCCCTGAAGCTTCATCCAAAAATGGTCTTGAAGCATTGGCAGACTTCAACGTACATTATACACACACAAGCACTCACCTCCTGGTGAGCGACAAATATCACAGTGGGAAAAAGATTGACACCCACCAACAAGATGAAGTTGAAGAGACCCAAGGAATTCTAGCAGTGAATGTCAGGTCGTGACCTGATAAGTCTCTCTCTAATGTGAATTGATCGAAGCCGTGGCCGCCTTGCAGGCCATATTAGAATGTCAACATGCATTTCAGTTGATGTGATCTCGGCATAAACGTGAACCCAGATAAATGCCTGTGTGTTGAGGAATACAGATATTCTGAAGTAACAAGATATTGTAGTGACAATACACTTCTTGGTTACACTATACACAGGGTCTTTTATGTATTTAAATAAGTTGTCAGGCTAAACATGAAAATGAAAATATAGTTTTGTTTCTCGCTCCCTCTGTCAAACCTATTCGTTGCTGTGGTAACCGATGGCAGAATGAACGCTGAACATTAAGACAGACTCTGTGATAATCCTCTGGGGCAATTTGCATTTTAACACTTGCGATTGTACCACTGAGGAGATATTGAGAGATTTAAGGGATGTCATCTTACCTTGCCTTTGTCCCGCATTGAGCCTTTTCCCAGAATAGACATCTTTGCTCCTGTTTCCTCTTGTAATCTTTTCATGGAATTGCCTCTGGGTCCCAGCAGCTTCCCAACAAAATTAAACTGGAAGAGAGGAAAGAGAGGAAAAGTAATGCAATTGGCTTGCCAGTCAGCTCATCCTGTGACCATACATTATTATTTACTCTCCTATAACAACAATAGATACAACAAGGATACAAGGATACATACTGTATAAATACCCTTGGATATATCCTTGTATCCTTGTACATTATTATTTACTCTCCTATAACAACAATAGAAACAAAAACAAAACAAAATAAACAACTGGATGTCTTGGAGAACTTTTTTTTGGTTAAAAAAGTAGCAGTTTATGAATGAGTGACCGGGTCAGTGAACCGCAAATATCAACCATAACATTTTCTCCAAAGGAGTGCGATATTAAGCGCCATTCTTCCACAGCCTCCCTCGATGACCCTCTCTATCCTTTTCCCTCAGTTTGCCTGTCTAGAAACGGTTTTCAATTTCTGCCCGAAATGGTATAACCTGGAATCGCTCCTCTATATAGCGCTGCAATTCAGAGCGGGTGTTGAAATCAGTCGGGAATGTCATTCACTCGCTCCCCCACCCCTCGCTTATGACACAGCAGCGCCGCAGCGTTTTCCGAAGCCAGACAAGTTCTTGGGAACAATCCAGAGGTCAGCGACTGGATGAAGTGTAAAATAATGACTCTCCATCCCGTGGGAACCCAAGTAATACTGTCCGGATGATGAGCAATCAAGCGCTTGCCCGAGGGCTCCCACTGACATTTGCAGGCTCGTTGTGGATGCGTGGCCGTTAAGATTAGAGGTGGCTTGACATCTTATTTATCAGGCCCTGTGTGTCGTGAGTCTCGCTTTGCTCAGCGGCTCGTCTGTTTTAGTGAGTGCGGAGTTAAGAGAGTCAATGCTCATCTTGCTTTGCTCATCTTTCACCTCTGAGAGAACACCTTCGGAGATTGCGTTCCCAGTTTTCTCAACACCCACAGAGGACAAATGCCCCTGCAGAGATATGAGATAAACAAAGCAGAGCTCAGACCGACTCATGCCCGGCTTCTGAAATTGTTCCCTCTTGTGATGGCTTGACATTTTAGTAAGTAGGGGAAAAACATACTTCACATACAGTACTTCATGCTATTTTTTTTCATGAATAAGAGTTTATTATTTGGTGTGATGGCCCTAAATAACGCAACTGCCTCCCTTCAATCATATCATAGACCTCTCTCCACGTTCCCAATTTCTTTCAATCTCTTTCAGCATAACTGGACAGTAAGCCTCAATTACAGCTCAGCGGAGTTGCACATGGTAACCTCTTAAAATTGTGCTACTCAGCCTCCAGAAAGCAATAACTTGCGATAGCACACCACTGATACAGGAAGCTAATGATGCCATGTGTTCCACACTTGTCTCAGGGTACATTGGAAGATGTTCCCCCTTGGAAAGTAAACTAAATTAAAAGCCTCACAACAAAACATGTTTAAAAGGCCTTGTCAGTCAGATGTATCACTGAACCACCCACAATTAGCGCCAGATCATTATTCTCTCTCTCTCTCTCTCTCTTTCTTTTCTCTTTCCTCTTTTTTTTGCAGAGGTGCTGCCTTAGGTTTCAAGCGCCCAGCAGTGTTTGCCTTTCCTCCCACCGGCTCCGTTTGACAGGAATATCCTGCAGCTGGCGGCAAGCCCTTGAGCAGATGGCGGCCTCGGTTCCTCCGTGGCAGAGCGAGCACTCGCCGGGCGGCAGCAGAAGTGGCCCGTTTTCATTAAGCTAATGAATGTCTGGAGCCTCTCGGCGGCTCTGCGGTGGCCAATCCGCCCTTTATTAGGGGCTGCGGTTCAGTGTTAAATGAGCGTTGAAATGATGCAAGTCAGCCCCTGCAGTGGTGGACACGCCTCAGACCTGCAGCAGAGGAACCTGAGCTTCTAGTGCTGATGTGTTTGCCCTGAGTGCACCCAAGTAACCTGCTCAGCACGGTGTGACTAGGCTTGATGTGGATCGTTCAGCTGATTAACCTGAAGATGTAAAAAAAAAAAAAAATTCTACAGGATCCATAACTCAGTCGAATGATCTTGCTTCTTGGACTGAGTTATGTTATCTTGTTGCTTTGATCGAGTTACAGCATGTGAACTGGTATTATTATTATATGTGTTCATTCAGTTCAGGTGTATGATTTTCTTTTCCATGTAAATGTTTGGTGGTGAGCACATCACATCAGGTTAGTGTTGTATCTGTTGCTCTCCTTCTCTGTTTGTGAGAGCAAATGCGTTGGCAGACTGTCATTAATTAGTGTATTTGGAAAAGTTTGAACATTAAAGAGAAAACAGAACTCACAAAACAGCACTGACTCTGAAGTGAAAGGATTGGTGGGAGGACTGGTGATTTAATCCACCAGAGGTTTCCACTTGCAGCTACGGATTACCTGGAGAACCTGCCATTGGTCGAACAAATGACTTTTTCACGCGTGAGTTAGCATGTGAACGACTTAGCCCCCCTGTGAGCTGGCCGGCAATCCCGATCACATTGATTTGTCTGTCAATGCATTTCACAAGACGTCCACGGGGCCTCTCCGGCCACTAAACACTCCATTTGAGCCTCGTTCAGACTCTGTGGCAGACACACACTCATGTAGGAATCCATTAGAAACCATTTGCTCATTGACGTGGTTAATTTGATTCAGGTCATTTCGGGGGCTCTAATATCCTCACACTTCTGACAGATGGGTTTTGTCGTTAGACCACACTGCATGGGAATCTTGTCTTCTCCACCCAATCTGACAATCTAATAATGGCCAACATGCAGCTGCAAGACTATTAAAGACTGCTAAATGCAAGCTCTGCTGTAGTAGGCTACTAGATGGCAAATAATGTATTCATGCATGCACATACAGTATGTAATGCATTCAGTATTATGCATATAATTATGCATAATACTATCTACCGTCTAGATCCAGTTTATGACACACATCTAAAAATCACATCTTGCCCCTATGGAGTAAATGGAACAAAATGTTCCCAGAATTGGAAAGTGGCTGTTTTTGCCTCATTATGAGCCCTATTCTGCTTACAAAGTTGTGCTTTCCAAGCGAATATCCAGGACAAAGAAAGCACATGGCAGACTTTTTTCCTGTGACACACAAATAGCTAACCTGATATTTTGTCTTCCACAGAGAGAGCCACATCAAAAGAATCTCCTCTAAATGATCTACCTGTCACAGACAAATGATGTTCCTGTCACAAGAGCTCAGCATTCAGCACATTTTTTGATTGAACGGCACTCCTTTCAAATTGCCTTTACCCGCAATCTACATTTTAATGCGGCACTTCAGGTACAAAGAGGTGCACGACAGAGGATGGCTGTTCAGACTGTGTCCCTCACCTGCTGTCTCACTCCCAGGGGCATTGATACAAATGATACCCCTCCGTTGGTGCTCCTGTGAGCAGAGGCACTGTTCAACACAATCGAGAGCATTACACTGAATGTGACCTCTTTCCAGTGTAATACATGAATGCACCCAATTTGGAGCGCTTCCTTAGCGAATTACAATTCATCTTGCTGCTCAGTAAATACTGAGACATATAGAGCCGGGGCGGAGGGGAGGCAGGCGTGATGAAAGAGCAGCCCCTGTGTAGCTTCCGTACTTTATCATGGGAATCATGGCAGTGTTCACTGCATGTGTTGCAGCTTATAGGCACGTTTTTAAAACAATTTATCGTGGCTTTACATGTGTGATAACTGAAAACAAGTAAAAACGTCCTCACAGGTAAATACTCTCTTCAGATATAGCAAAGCAAGTTTGACATTGGGCTCACACCCTCATTCATACTTGGTGAATTACTGGGAGTAAGTTAAAAGCTGTTAATATTGCAATTAAGGCAGAGGATGTTGTATTTCTGAAATTAACTGGGGTTTCAAACGACAGGCAAGCATTAAAGCTTAATTTACTGTTCAGCTCAGTTTCTGGGAGCATGGCATTTGGAAAAGGGCATGAAAGTTAGCCCAACCTTCACAAACACCAGCCACCAATAAATGTAAAATGATCTGATGAGTTTAAGTGTCCGACGCACAATTGCAGCAGTTAACCTTTCCAGAAACTCACCCAAAATAAATTATTAACCCCGCTAAATGTCTCACCTGCTGTTTTCCTCTCAGGGACCAAGAGAGCTACAGACATAAAACTGCCATCACAACCCAGCATCGCTCCATATTAGTTCTGGACTACTGTAGGCTCAGAGATATAAGGCCTACATATGGAACGCTAGGCTAACTTTGCCAGTGCACTGGGCTGTGTTGGCTGGCTAGAACCGGCGCCGGTCTGATATGGAGATAATGTACGGTGCTAAAGGTCTTTCCCCCTATGGCCCTGCTCATGACACGCAGTCTGGCTGAAGAGCGACTGTCTGCAAACAGATGCATTTGTGTTCGGTGGGACTTTGGAGAGCTGCATGGATAAAATGCAGAGGATAAGCAAGAGATGTTCAGTACAGTCTGTTTAGTGCCTTCAGCTAAGGAGAGCTGCATATGACGTGAAAATCTGTACTGTACTGTGGAGCCCATACACATGAACAACAGTCTGTTTGTCAGCTCTTCAGCACGGTGCAAAGAAGCTAATACAGTATTTACGTTTGTTTATAAAACCTGTACAACAATTGTTGGGAAAACTGCTTCAAAGTCATATGTAAAAATGTATGAGAGTTTTCACTGGCAAGAGAAATGGGAAGGGGGGGGGGGATCTATAATGCCTTATTTGAATCTCAGGCAGTCTTGAAAAGACACACTGTAAAGGATAAAGATAGCAATTCATGAATCACACATCCTCATGAATGTGGAGATATCTTGCATTCAATTGCCTTCGCAACCTGTGAATGGACACACTGTAGGCAACCTATGTGACTTCAATAAACAAACCGGCAATTTATTTTCTCAGCGGTCAAAGAGTCTTGGGTGTGTGTGTGTGGACACCCATAGACGTATAAAAGTGTACGTGTGTTTGTGTGTGTGTGTGTGTGTGTGTGTGTGTGTCCCTGTCTGACACAGCGCAAGCAGCAGCAAGCGCTGGTGGCGCTAGCACCTTGCTGTCAGACTGGAATGAAGGATGCCAAGCGGGAGTGTAAGCCTATGATGAATCCCCTGCATTAATAAAGCCACATTAAGCCAGGGCTCAGGGGAGAAAAGGCACAGATGTTGGGTAAACAAACAGGACATTAAGACTACCTGTGGGCTGCGAGGCAAGCAGGTTAGCGGAGTTATTATGCGCGCGCAAATAAAATCACCTCCACTCCACACCCCCCACACAGTCCACCGCCTGCTGAGGACTGACATATTTTATAGCCTGCTCCACCTCGCCTTATACCTTCATTCAGCGCTGAGCTTATGGAAGCACAAAGGGCCACTGTAATCTGATCAGTCAATGCAATCCCATTCATATGAACACAATGCTGTAATACAACATTTCAATTTCCACTTGTACGGTGGCCTGGCTAGGACATAACACTGCCACTCAAAGCTGCTGTACCGTAGCTCCACACACAGAGTGTTTTCCAGTGACTGGCCTGGAAAATTTGGAGTTTATTTGCCATGGACAGATGATCAGCTTTAGTACTTCAGGATGGGTCCTGAGGGGGCTTCTATCCCTGCGACCATTCTAAAAACCTCTTCAGCTGAACAGTTAGCTTTATTTAGTTAATCTTGCGCACAGCACGAGAAAAGCCCATTATCTCTGCTTTGTTTGGAGTGACATAAATAACCCTGTTGAAAATATAAGCCCAAACACACAAATAGAGAGGCAGGTATTGGGAGAGATAGTGTTGTACAACTGCTAAACACATACTCTCCCTTTTTTTTTATCGGTACGCAATAGGATTCTGCTCAGAATCTTATCTGTGAGCAACACCTTTAACAAGGTTGGTGCACTTTTGGGACTGAGGATTTACTTGTCAAGGAAACAATAGGATTATTTTATCCATTGGGATTGCCTAACCCTTCATGTAAAGTTCATGGCAGTGGGAGGCTGATAAATAAGACTGTCGGGAGTACAACTGCATTCACACCACCTCGTGTGCTTGGAGAACCTGTATATTAGAAAATTAAAATGTCGTTTTTAGAACTTTTTAATCTTGAATAGCATACTCTATGACAGATTTATATATATTTTTTTTGTCCTACAAAATGACCGTAATAATTTGTTTTGTGAATTACATCAGTTGTTCATTTCCACAGTAAAAGCTGTAAATTCATCAATTACATTTCCATTAAAAAATATATTTTACTTTTCATGTTTTTTCTTACTGTGTAAGACTGTATTCAGTTCAGCAATATTTCAATTACACCTGAACTAGCCTATTTTTCTCCTCAATTGTGAGTCTAATTTATCTGCACATTCCCCCTGCCCAATAACCAATCTTCAAGGGAGGAAATCATTAATGTTTTCTCTATGCTTTATGACATTATGATAAATTAAACCATGTTGTTGTACCAGAGGGTATATCTAATCCCTCAAACAGAGAACAGTGAGGGAGAGAAAGAGAGGGAGAGAGAGAGAGAGAGAGAGAGAGAGAGAGGGAAAGAGAGAGAGAGAGAGAGAGAAAGACAGAGAGAGAGAAAGAGAGAGAGAGAAAAAGAGACATCAGAGATCCACACATTCATTATCCCACCCTTAACAACGACAAAAAAAAAAAAAAGAGAGAGAGAGAGCTGCTCAAGATTGCACGAGTCCTCTGTGCGTAATGGTGTGTTCAGGGGCTGTTGGCTCAGAGCATCTTTATGCAGATGGTTGCGTCTCCCTCAGCATTAAGACGACCTCACATCTGGGCTGGCAGTCACACACAGCCAAGCCCAGCCCAGCACACCTGCCAGCAGAGCGGCATTAAACACTGGGAGGGGGGCACTAATGAAAAAGCACGTCCACAGGCTGAGTGGGTGGGTGGGGTGGGGTGGGGTGGGTAGAGGATGGTGGTTGGTTGGGGTGCTTTAAAAGCTGAATGAGGACAATGACATTTGAAAGGTAAAAGGTAAATAATTGCTTATGGAAAGGAAGAAAATTGTGCACATTAATTTCACGGATTGAGTCAGCCATCCATGAGAACTTATCTCAAACAGAGCTATTCATTTATGGACCTTGGGACTGCAAAGCAAATCAAAATCACTTGATCTAAACCCTCCAATTCTTAATTGTTCTCAAATGCATCCTTAATCTCTTCTCATTTTTAAATTACCAATTAGATTACAGTAGTGCCAGACTATTTTGGTATGACTTACCGCACACTGGTGGTCCATCATTGGTAAGTTTACACGTTGAGTTGTGCTTGGGTAGATTGTGGTCATTAATCCACAGCGTGGGATCTCCAGGTGTTGTCTTGTCATGGTTCCATGACATGGTAATTTCAAAACACCTGCACATTAGTCTACTGCTCAATGTTGTGTGTAGGTTACCAGAGCCTAAGAGGAGCATTTCTTTCCCGCGCGCTATAAGGGGGAGGAATAGTAGGCAGGCTAGTTTGCATATGGAAAGCTCTCACACTCTCTCTCTCTCTCTCTCTCTCTCTCTGTCTCGCTCCCTTTCTTTCTCTTCATGCTAGAAGCATCTGTAATCTGTAACCAGTGCAAATCTCACCCAGCAGCGTTAATTTCGTCTGCAGGTGTCTGACAGGGGAATTTTGTGCCAATCAATCATACTACGCACACTGTGAATCAGGCGTATGTGTGAACAACTCAACTCGCATGAATAAGGGAGGCAAGAAAGCAAAGACCTCAGAGCTATTGCCTTTTCTATGGTGGGTAGAGTGAAAACACTGACTGATTGATTAAGAGAGATCACAATACCACCAACCACATTTTCTCCAAATCACAGTATACAGCATGCTGCCTATTTCAAAAGCACACGTCTCCAATACAGGAAGAAAAAAAAAGAAAGGGAAAAAAACCAGACTGAGGTTTCTGCATTCAATTTGACATGGCCCTCATCTCACCATTTTTTTTCCAGTTGCTGATGCCAATGATCAAAGGAGCTTTATCTCTGAGGCAGAGGGACCACCAGGACTCATGGAATAATTTTGCTAAAACACTGTGATGTGTAAAACCTCTGTGTGATTGATAGACACCCCCCTCCTCTCTGAAATCTCCCAAGTTACACAGTGGTTGTCATGACAACCACATCTTTGATGTTGCCCCGATAGCAATGGTGGCGCCTCCATCCATTTCTTGGACCGCTTTCATCTCATGTAAAAGACTCCAGCTGGACTTCAGTTTGTGCTATCTGGTGGCCTGTTTGAGCAGGGCCACTCGCTCGCTCTGTTTGTTTGCGTGGGAGTTGAAGGGACACTGGACAGCTTGTGTATTTGGACTGGACTACACACTGAGCAGCATCCATGGTCAGAGAGCCATATGATAAGGCTACATAGAGCAGAAGAAAAGCATAGGATTACATGTATGGATTGTATAGGAACAACAGATGGTGGCCTTCATTTGTATGGCATGAAACAGGTATGGTCATTCCCACAAAGGCTTTGGCCTTTCTCAGTGTGGACATGAGCGAAGGTTATGATTAAATGTCAAGTTCCAAGTACCGGTTGATGTAGGAGGAAAGATGTTCATGGAGATAGCCATCAAAGACTCTATCTATTGTCTACTTTTTCTGCACATCTATTGCTTCCATTCCATAATATAGCCAGGTGTATAGACACAATAGACTCTAGTCTATTTTTGTGAAGTATGGTAAGCTAGATTGATATTACACATACGTACACTATTAGCTGCATAGTGTAGTTATAGTAGTTTACTATCCAAAGGAAGCCAAATGAATAAGCTCCCCATGTTCCTCGCTGCTCCAGGGTTCATTTCGTAGTTAGCTTGTGGCTATTAGCCTCATTACAATTGATTACCAATGTAAAAGCTAACAACCGGA
>JASCQX010000045.1:2771380-2781953 GCA_030264415.1 Sardinella fimbriata
ATATACACACACACACACACACACACACACACACACACACACACACACACACACACACACACACACACACACACACAGTACATACACAGACACCTACAGTATATATAAAACACATAATGTCATTCATGTGAGTGCACAGCAGATAGGCCTAGTCTCAGTGGAGCTGAGGCAGCCTTCTGTCCCCGGCTGTTGGACGCAGTGCAATAGAGCCAGCTCACAGGTCACTGGAGAGTGTCAAAACAATACACTGTCTGTAGGAGATCAGGTCATCTATCTATCAAATAAGCGTCATCAGAGCGGGTCAAACTGATGGCCAAATCCATTATTGATGATGGATTTAGAGAGCCTCTCCCAGTTTATAACTCGGCGGATCCGCACGGTTTATCAGCCCGCCGATCTCGACCCCAATCTCAACCTGTCTGGACGATGGCTGTCTGATCACTCACTTGCTCAAGCCGCCGCACTTGAGCAAAACTCCTGCAGACACCGAGACGTTCTTGAAAGGAGTGTGGAGAACCATGTGGAAAGGCCCTGCTCTACATCTATCAACTGTAGGAGTCGGGACCAACTAAATACACTGACCTCTACGTGACATCGGCATATGATGGTAGAAGTCCAAGCGTCCCTTTAAAGCAGTGATTTGTCTAAATAAGAGCTTGATCTTTTTTTCTTTTAAATCTGGTGGCGTTTTAAACTTCACTCAGCAGACATGATTCAGATTGTTGAATCAAATGGTTGCTCTCATTCTAATGCATATTGTGACAATAACAATTTTTAAACTCATATGTAGTCATACATTATATTCATGTAAACACAAAAAGTAATATAATCAGAACAGCATACAATTTGACAGCAAAAATCTACCTTTTAGGCCTATCATTGTATTTATACCTACCGGTACCTAATTCTGAGTGCCTGCAAAACTAGTTTAGGATTTGAAACCCCATGATCATATTATGTAATATCCTATGAGGGTGGCAGCACAGAGATTGAGTGATTGAGATATGTGTGAATGCACAAAACCATTGCACAATTACTTGCATGATATCACCTAAACTGCGTCTAATTGTTGAAGGGCACTGACTCACTGAAAATATGTGCTGGGAGAAGAGTAAATCTTTATACAATGGAGTTTTAACGGTCGTCCAGTTTGCCTGTGGGAGTAGACCAAATAGGAGCTGCACTGGTTGACAGACTTTCATTGGCTATTATATCAGGCTCTCTGTTCCACAGCGCTTCAGTGAGTTCCAAAACACACCTCTGCCCTAGGGAATATTAAGAGTACTTTAGCTGGACCCCAAATGCACAGCCCACACTGGCTGCAAGTCTAATGTCTTCAAAAAGCAATCAAATCTAACCAAATCTTAACACTTACAAGGAAATTAAATGAAGTTCACCTCTCTCCACACACACACACACACACACACACACACACATACATACATACACACACATACCCTGAATTCTACTAAGACTGAATGGCTTTTAATAGTAAAATTAGACAGTCAAATACTGCCCTTGGAGGACAACTGGAATGAGTTACATTGAATTCTACCAATTTAATTCTGTGAACCCAATTCATATTAAGTCACTGTTTCACAACGTACTTAAATAATACATTCCCCTTTGCACTTCTCATACCTGAACACAGGCAACTTAATCTTAACCATACACACATGGACATCTTGCTGCACTATACTGTACCAATGTAGGCTCATGATACTGTGTGAATTATTATGCACCTACCACAATATATCTATGAACGCCTCGAGAGACGCAATATTGTAAAAAGTGTAATTAACTCTATCCATTTGGTGACAAATGTTTGCACATACCGTATGTCAGAACACCCACCAACTACCAGCAAACGCAACGCCACTGTAGTGTGCCTAGCTATTAACAGTACAGTTAGAACACAACAGATGTTTTCAAGTTTTCTTTCAAAACAACATAATTAAAGAAATCTGTTCAGAATCAAGGGTTCTTTTTTCTGAATGAGGAACTCTAGTTGAAGTTCCATTGATTTTCAGCTACAGTATACAGTAACATTGCACATATCCTAATGCAAATCGCATCTGCAGCTCCCATGATGAATTAAACACCCGGGCCTACCTGCTGGTTCCATGTTCTGCAGCACAGGAACCGGGAGGGTGGCAACGGGCAGCGGCGGGGGGAAGGTGGCGTATTCGGGGCCCCACGGGGGTGTCGACGTCGCCACCGATGCTGGCACAGAGAAGACGCCGGGCTCAGCGGGCACGCAGTTGGCTCTGTTGATGGCGTCCACACAGGCGTAGCCGGAGGGGCACGGGCGTAGCAGACAATCATCGTAATTATGCTCACAGTGGTCCCCCTGGGAAAAGGGGAAGAGGAGAGAAAGCACCACGCCGGTGGGTACTGGCGACTGGCCCTCGCTTTGATTCCGATGAGACGTCTAATGCAAACATTACTGTATGCAAAGCAGTCCTCTCTTTCTACTCTGATTGCTTTCGTTATTATGACACAACCTGCCCCTGGGGACTCAGGTGACACACCAAGTGTGATACAGTTGTTTGATATTGAAACACAGTCTGAGGCTAAGCATTTTTGATTGGCGCCCCTGATGCAACGCAGGCTGATGATCATGTGAGCACTGAGTCCCGAGGGTGTGTGCTCGCATGGGTGTGTGTGTGCGTGCGTGTGTGTGTTTTTTTTTTTTTTTTTTTTTTCTCTCTCCCCATCTTCCTGTCTGATGATCACAGTAATAATTGCAACAGAGGACATACACGACTTGAAGGGGCCTTCAATAAGTTCAATATTAAAATGTCTTTGATGCAATATGCTGCAACAAATGATGCTGGCCAGTCAACTTGCCAACCCTCCAACAATGCACAGGCTTTAATGCAGGAGCAACATTAGAATTCCTTGAGCGGCGCCCATCTGAAATCCACCTAAATAAGAGTGCAAATTAGCTCCACAATGAGCTGCAGGAGCAATTATAGCTGAAGGCCTCTTGGTGCAGGACTAAGTGCGGGGTGGGGTGGGGTGGGGGAGTGGGGGGTTGGGGGGGGGTCCAACAGACCCCAGCAATCTCCCCAGTGAGACAGTCAAGGGTAAATGAAAGGCCACTGCTGTATGGGGAAAGAGGTTTGAGACTGGGGTGTGGATTGGGGGAGGAGGGGGGGAGGGTGAGGGGTTGGGGAAGACGGAAAGACAAACACTTGACACAAGAAAGACAAACAGTATTGTTTCCCTTATGTCTTGTCAAGAGAAGGGGAAGAGATGGAGAGAGGGAGATAAAGATGAAGAGGAGAAGAGGAGGAGAAGAAGGAAGAGAGAAAGGAGGAGAAGGAGAAGGAGGAGGAGGAGGTGAAAGGAGACGAGGCTCACCACAAATCCAGGACGACAGAAACAGGTGTAGCTGTGGCCTGGATCGTTCTGGATGCACATCCCTTGGTTGCATGGCTGCGGCAGGCACTCATTAATGTCATCCTCGCAGTGAAGGCCTGTCCAACCTGCCAGGAACAAAAGCCCACAGAGTGCCAATGTGAGCCCGCCCTAGCGCATCACATTGTATCGGACTCCCTCCACCGCCGGTCACACACAAACACACACACACACATACACACACACACACACACACACACCCAAACCACCCTCACTGCCCCACTCTCCCGCTCCATAGCTCTGAAGTGAATATCAATCGCACTCTGGCACAGTGATTTGCTTTGGCCCTCCATCAGCATGCACAAGTACACTGACAAGCAAAAAGCAGGAGCACAAGGGAGCAGGAAAACAGAGAGAAAGACGGAGAAAATAAACAAAACAGAAAAGGCGGAGAGAAAGGGGAAGAAAAAAAAACAACAGAACAAAAGAAGAAAAAGAAAACAGAAGCAGAAGAAAATAAAAGCAGAAAGAAAACGGCGAGAAAAAAGAAATCGTATATAGTAGTGCTGTATATATATGGACTATAGCATTATCGACGTTTCTACAATTCTGTCCAGCCGCTGTACAACAAAGTTTGGATTTGCCATACAGTGTGCTAGACATGATTTTCTTCATGTTTTCCAAAAGACATGCTCTTTTCTTCAGTACATCAAAAAGAGCAAGCTGTGCAACATCATATTGATCTCTGTGCTTCACAGAAACAGAACTGAATTCTTATCTTATTGAGCATTCTGTATTACAGTTTAGTTTTTCAAATGTAATGATGTAAATAATTGATAGAGTACATTATGATATAAACACATTAGTTAACACAAGTATCCTAACATATGGTCTTAATGACATAATTCAATTCAATTACATAGTAGCATAATGACATAGCATACGTTTTAATAATTTAACACGTTACTTAGCTATAGTGATTACAATCATACTTTTGCATTTTACATGAGTATACCAGCATGAATCCCTAAGCTGTGCCTTACTATGTAGCATTTTGATCTATTCAAACATCCACATATATGTCATGTTCATCTCTTTCCGCCCCCAGAACCCCTTCTCTTGTAATTCATTTGGACTGAGCAGGTCGAACACGTGACACTCTGATAATGCAGCGAAGGCTCCATATGCTGATTCTGTTCTATTTCTGTAGCAGTTTTTGTTTCTGATCCTGTTGGATGATAATCTAAAACATGACAATTGGCTTGCCTTCATCTTCACAGCATGAAGGTAAGAGTATTTAAAGAAGTTTGATAGAAGTTAATTAAAAATAATAATGAATTAACAAAAAAATAAATAAATAATGGGGATCAAAATATTGTCAAATAACAGACATTACCCCCAACTGTTCCTGAACAATCACTCTGAATTATGCCCTTTTGTGGATGCTAGCCTGATAAACAACTAATGCACACCAGCCTGCTTGACTAATTTGGCTTAATTTGCCTTTGGAACATGAAAAGACGTATGAAAGCACTTCATGGCTATGGGGTCATGTTTTCCTTTTCTAATCATAAAGTGCTTAGGTGCTGTTTTGTCTTTTGCTTTTCTTGGATCCATAAACAGAAATTAAATTAAAGCACACTGCAGCAGCATACTGAAAGCTCAAGGTTTAACATTCAACCTGATCTGACTCCCACACGGCTCTGTTTGAAAGACTTTCTATCCCCATGCACTGGATATAATTAGGTCTGAAGAACAGCATGCATTAAGCTTTACCTGGTCTGCAGTGACAGTAGTATCCGTTGGTAAGGTCCTGGCAGACAGCCCCATTTTGACAAGGCTCTGAGCAGCATTCATTGAAGTCAACCTCACAGAAATCTCCAACAAAGCCTGGTGGACAGCTGGAAGATAGTTTTTTTTTAAACTTCTGATCACTTCAGCTCAGTACATTTTCCTTTTACCACAAAGAGAACTGTTATGAAGTACAGTACTAACATAAACCTACACTTTGCCCATACAGAGAAAGGATATCTACAATATTCATCTGTGGCAAAAAGCAAAACATTTCAAACGTGTTGATTCTCTAGTAAAACGACAGTTACTGTAGAGGTCAAGGTCAAGATCGTCTTTGCGAGCTGCACAGCTTCACCTACCTGCAGACATGTAATTGGGCTACTGGTTTACTCACTGGGACTGCAGTAATGGTAATTACAGTAGGGACAGGCGAGTTTTTAAATCTGCCCACTCCTTTGTCTTAAAGGGAGTAGCTTGAGCTCACTGTTGACTAGGATCAGCAATGGCTGGATCTTTTTGTGACCCTGATATTGTACTGTCTGGAGAGGTCATGGAGTTTAGCATCTGTAATATTAATCGCTCTGTCTAACAACACCCTTCAGACTGTTTTTGTTTCTCACCAAGAGACCCGGATCAGCAAATATTAAAAAAAAAAAAAAGGTTGAAAACAAACTCAATAAAACATTCTCGTAAAAGTGAGTCCAATATTAAAACTCCTCAGTGTGTGATAAAATGCATGCAGTGATGGGCTTCTCCACTGAGAACATCAGTGTGCAGGTCAAAAGTTAGATTGCTGTCAGCATTGCCCCTAGACACTTATGCTCTTAAACAACTTCAACAATCTGACCATTAATAACAGCAGGGTAGGTGGAGAGGGAGTTGCTTAGAGAAATCAATAATCATCTCCATTGTTTTTGGACACATTTATGTCTACAGAAAGCACATCTGCACCAGCTTGTGAAATCACAAGCTTCCCCACACAGAGACACAATAGCAAGACCGACATGTGGGCTCCCGCAATGACCCATTTGTGTAAAAAAAAGGTCATCTATGAAAAGTTTTTTGAAACACTTTATGTGAAGTCTGTATTTATAAATCATTATCAACAAATCCATAATTCATGTATGTTCAATGCATTCATAAAGTTGTTTAAATGTCATTAGTGATTGGTAAGTATAACTGATTATACCTTCTCATGACTGTACTCATAAGGCATTATAATGTTACCTTATATGTAATGCTAGCCTTTACAACTTGAAGTCATAACTAATGTCATCAGTTACCGTATAAGGTTTTATGAAGGCATTATGTGAGGGACGTGGGGCAGAGGGCTCTTGAACCACTCTTGAACCAGGGAGTTATTCCACAATAATGACTGCCTCGTGGAACATAATCCTGCTTATTACACGGTTATGTGTTATATTGAAGATATCAGTAACATAACAATGAAGTATTGTTCATCATCGCTTTCATAGCAGTTTTAAGATACTAGATAATAGCTTCCCCAAAAAACGTAGTATGTTAACTTACGGTACAGATCTGTTTCACGTTCCTTCACAGCGGTCTGTTATAGCCTACTTAGCAACTGTACACATGAGATTGTAGAGTATTGGGAAGTCCCATTAAAGTGAAGAGCTGTGTACAGTAATAAACCTGTCATGAGTATGTTTAAAATGCTTTATGAATAATGGGTTCATTTAAAGTGTTTTGTCCTATTTTACTCTGAAATCACAGAGATCACATTCACATTTTTTCTTAAAACACACTGCAAAGTCCAATTAAGATACAGAGCACTCCATTCAAAGAAAGGTTTCCCTTTTTCGTTGCAGCCAAACAGTCAGATTGACATGGCTTTGCTTGGTGACGTTATTTAGGCGAGCTCACAAACATTACTCCAACAGCAAAGCAAACATGATGTGTAATGTAGGGCCCTTTCTCTGATAATTGCTACTAATTTGTTTGTTACTTTCAAGATGCCTTGACAAAATTAAACCGGGAATGACGATAGTGAGAGCAGTTACCGAGTTAGATAATTGAAATGCAATTTAAAAAGAGCAAGTGATGTTCCCTCGAGGCATTTGAGTGGCTATCAAATCCAAGAATCATCATCCAATCTGGGGCAATCCAGCACTGTTATGCAAAATATGGAGCTTAATATAAAATTGATTGAAGCACATTTCCACCCGTCTCTCCATCCAAGAACATGTGCTTGTATCCATTACTAAATGAGACGCTGGTAGGCCAAGGAGGACTTTCTGATAGGGTGCAATGAGAACATTTGTTTTCCATTTGAGAAAATCAATCCAATAAAAATGCATTTTCCATTGAGCACATTACTAGGTTTCACATTCCCCAATTCATAATTGTCTGTGCTGCATTGTGATGGAAACACTTGGTTGCCAGTTGAAAAAAACAAACAAAAAAAAAAAAAACGTAAGCGATGCTGATGGTACACCTGGCAACTCTATTTCTGATTTCATCTTTCTCTGAACTGCCAAATGAAACTTGAAAATGAAGTTTCAAAAGCAAGTATCTCTATAGGATCTAGTATCCAAATGCCTGCCTGTATGTACTTGAACTGGAGAGGTCACTTCAAATTCACACTTTCTGTTTTATCTCCCTCTCTGCCCACTGGAGTAACACACAAGCCATGGTAAGTTACAGTTCATCTGCTTTCCGATGTGAAATTCCAAACCATCCTGATTAATGTGGTGACTTGGTGGCCTTATCAGAAGGAGTAAATTCACAACTTGACATTTGGCACTGGTATTTGTGCTCCCAAATGTCACATGGCACAGGAGAGAAAACATGGTTGTAAATGTGCCTAATTAGTCCCTGTGTTAGACTGGACTGTAAATACTTTACTTGAGATGGCTTAGTCTGGTGTACAGGTATCTAAGGGGAGGTGAGAGAAACTTGTTCGATTCAGTGCTAGTAGACTTGCCTTCATGGTTTAATGCACTAGTACAAGGCTTGCCTTTGTTGTGGGTCATTGCGGCATTACAAGGGCCAGTCTTTCCCATCTAAGAACCTCTTGTTGTGGCGAAGGGGTCAAGAGAAGATCGGTTTAATTCACTAGTCTATGATTTGTCTTTGTGGCTCATATTGACATTCATGCCACATAAAGAGACTCCAAAAGCTGCATGCACACACTCCATTTGAAGTGTTTCATTAATGAGAAAGCAAAAAATGTAATCAGCATTGCTAAATATAACCCCTTGTTAAAATCAAGCTTTAACTGTCTTTAAGAGTTTAATTGTATACCCTATCCATTAGCTGTGATACTGTAAATCAATCAATCCTGTGACACCAATGAAATGCTGGCTGTAAGGGAAAGACCAATAACTGGTGCAGTGTTTGTGAAAAGGACTTCACCACAGCCCTTTGTTCACTGTTCATGAGTCTTATAACCATCGTCATCTGGGTTGTCTTTTTTGCTGACAGAAAGTCCATTCATAAACATGTCCATCATCAGTTTTCCTTTAGTTTCAGGTTTCCTTAGTTGGAAACATCTGACCCACTTATATGGACCAGTATCTCAACCAATGGATCAAGATAATACACAACATAATCAGTATGAATCTGCAGCACCCTAAAAATAATCAAAACTTGGCATAAAGTTTTCAAACATACAGTACACGAATGTCACAACAGAACTGAGTTACTAATAAAAGGGTATTTTGAGTGCCTGCCAATTGAAAAGCAAAATGACCACAACTAACCTGCAGGTGAAATTAGAGCCCGGTCCATCCAAACACGTCCCTCCATTGAAACACAGAGACATGTTTTGCTGGCATATGTTGACGTCCACTTCACAGTTCTTTCCTGCATATCCCTCTAGGCAAAAGCAGGCATATTTGTCAGTGAGGTCCACACAGGATCCTCCATTCAGACAAGGCCTGGACTTGCATTCCTGAGAGAGAAAGAGAGGGGCTAAAGTCAAGTTAAAGATGAGGATTTTGGCATCTGAAGCTTTTAGACTTTAGACTTCAAAACATTAGATCAAACCCCACTTTCAACCCACTAAGATGACTTGAGATTTTTTATTGAACACAGCTCATTCTGGAAACTCAAACAATATTTCCACACTCAAATGATCAAAAGTAAAAAAAAAAAAATCAGCTTGATTACATTTTAATTCAGTGCATTATTTAATAAAAGGTGGAAATTCTACCTTCACTCCCAATTCACTCCCTGTAAAAGACCACACATTATTTCAACCATTATGATTTTCATTTTGTTTTCCCTTTGAAGCGAAAAAGCGAATTTATTAAACACATTAAATCTGTTTTATTAGCTGATGCCAAAGCAAATAAAGCACAGCTTTTTTGATTCACACCTGCCAAAATATGCACACCTGCCTGACTCATTTCAGTGTTTAATTCTTTATTCCACAGGAGTACTTCAGAGCATCCTTTGGAGTTGGCCAGAGTCAGATCTCTAAGGACTACAGCACAAAGGCAATAAATCAATCAATCTGGAATTAGAATCATTGGGCTTCTATTTGATCAGGCATCCATTTGAACTGTTCATTTGCACAATGTTTATATGAGTCATGTGATTTGATTTTTTTTTTCTTTTTTTTTTTTAAATCCCAGGGAGTACACAGGAGTTATGAACATCCAGAGGAATTATGGACATCCAAGTTATGGATCTGACAGAATATAGCAAATGCTCAAATTTCAAATATCCATTCACATCATAAAAATATATAGTGGTAATGCAACATCCAATGTCACAATGGCACTGTAAAATATCTGAGTCTTTTTGCGAGTTTGAGCCTCATTGTTGGGTGTACTGGCTCTCCCAAAAGGATTTGCTCAGTTGCAATTAAAATAAATAAAAATAGCTTAGCATTTTTTTTTATTTAAATTTAAATAAAGAACATAGTACTTTCATTTTTATTTATACTGTGTGCCATTGTGCACAAAAACACCAGCTGAATACCATAACCACGAACATGCAATCAAGACCTGAACCTGAATGGCCTTAACAGCATCATTCTGCTAAAGTGTGGCTGATTGAATAGCTTGGTGTCGGGGCACTCTAAACAGCAGTTTAGCAGAACTGCAAGGGCTATGTACAGTACACGTGTACTGTTCTTGTAGAAGAAGAAATACATCAGGGCCTACAGCATATAGCAATAGAGGAATTACTATATAGGAAGATACTGTACATGTAGGTATAATCTTCTGTGGTGGAGCATGGGTGACCTTGTTCGACTGACAGTTGGGTGACCCACGTTCCGTTCCCAAACCCGGCACAGTTAAGATCGATATTGAATATCAATCCATGAGTTTTGCACTGAATGAATGGCACAGTCCTTTGTCATATTTTCTTTATAATTAATTATCACACAGTGGAATGGAATACTGCTTTCTGATTGGTTGACAAGGTGTCCGTTAATTTTAGATAA
>JASCQX010000045.1:4745714-4755930 GCA_030264415.1 Sardinella fimbriata
AGAAAAGGAATGTAACTGCATTCCTGTAAGCATGATGAAACTAGTATCAAAAACTGTGTGTGTGTGTGTGTGTGTGTGTGCGCGCGCACGCATGCATGTGTGCATCTGTGTGTGAGTGAGTGAGTGAGTCAGTGTGCATGTGGTGGTCTTTCTGATGAATCAGAATTGACCCTGAGCAGTCTTGGCCTCACTCTGATGAGTCTATGTTTGGGTAGACTGCTGGACAAGATGGAAAAGACCCTTCCATAGCTGAAATAGAATCCATGGCAATGGATATTAAATGCAGGATGCTGTCAGTGAAATCTATCATGAGCTGCTGCTTGTTGAAGTGAGCACATTTCTCTCTCTCTACCTCTCTCGCTCTCTCACAACACATTTCACAAGAGTGAGGAAATGCCACCATTACATACTTAACATGCAGACGGGGAATCCAAGAGCCTCCAATTTCCCAACTGGTGGTTCGTTATGGTACAGAAGTCAACCAAAGGAAAGCAAGAGATGAGGATAACTTCCTCCATGAAAAGCTTAAAGAGTAGCGTTATTCTGTGGACAGTGGACATGATCGAAGAACAAACTGCATAGCAAAGACATGACTGTTTGTGCACAATTACATGCGCCTTTTTCAAATTCTTCTCATATTTAACTTCAAGCAAAGATCATAGAGTTAAAAAAAATGTGCCTTCATGAGCGTTAGCTGTGTGAGGAGAGAAAATGTGCTCTCTTTTCTGGTCCTCACATTCAGCTTGAGCAGGGCTTAAGAAGCACACACTTCCATCCCTTCATCTTTAAGAGCAGAGGGGCTTCTCTGTCTCTAGTAAACAACAGCAACATCAACACCATTAAGATCAGCCCGGCGCCACTCAGCAGCATCAAAGCAAAGATTAGTGCTTGAAGAGATGTAGAGTAAGGGAGAGAGAGAGAGAGAGAGAGACAGAGAGAGAGAGAGAGAGAGAGAGGAGGGTGTATGGGAGGGAATGGGAGGGAGTAAAATCCTGATCCCAGTTCCCTAGATCGTTAGCTCAGATCACCCGCAATTAAAACCTCGTTAATCTAAATTACAGAGCTAATGAGACGAGTCCCCGAGGAGCACGGTGTACCCCCAGAGGACACACACACACACACGCACACACACACACTCAAATACAGAATGAGCAGTATGTGTGTGTGTGTGTGTCTGTGTGTGTGGTCCCTTGCCGCTCACCTCGTTCCCCGGCCCTTTCAGAGATCTCTCTGTATCTGTTATCTCTTTAGCAGTGATGATTCTATCAGAGCCCTGTGCCTCCTCCTCACTGTGTGGGCTTAGTGAAGCGTGCTGCTGTGCTCACCTTACCGCTCCCGCAGGGAAATCTCCTACAACTCCCAACCTCCCTCCTCTCTCCCCCCATCTCTCTCCTCCTCCTGTCTTTCCTCACTGCCACCCTCTGGGTTGCACTCCAACTCCCAACAAGTAGCCTAGCTGGTTCCTTGCTGAGCTATGCCAAGTGATGCTTATTAGCGCTCTGTACTTCTTCACAAGAGAACAGTGAGCTCTGGGCTATAGACTGCCTGTTGTGGAGACTGAGAACCTCCGTACAACGGGCCCAACAAAATGTGGAGCACTGCACCGACGTTCTGTTCCACTGTTTTCAATTTCAATCCAATCCAATCCAACTTGTTGAGGTATATTTTGTCAAAGTCATTCAAGAGAGTCCATTGGTGATTCTACAGGCTACTATGCCATGTTTGCTGCATCCTGTACTGTAGACTATGCCACCAGTGTGTGGGGGCCTAAGAACTCTGCTGTCTCAGGCCGGTAGATCTGGCTGGCTGTGGCATGGCTTGGTCAGCACTGAGGCCTGCTGGTCAGGAGGAGTGTCTAATATCCGATAATCAGCTGCACAAACACTGGTAAAAGTTTCAATGTAATGATACTTCAGTGGAGCAATGGCAGACTCCAGTCATCTGCACAGCTAAACCATTGGGCGATAGCCATGGGCTCTGATGACATCGCTAGTCAGTCAGCCAGGGCTGTTGGCACGACATTGCCTATTGGAAATAGCAAGCAGCAGGCGCTGAAGCCCCACACAGACCCATAGCCTTATTCCTCTCCCCTTCAACCTCTCCAACACTAAGCGCTCCTTCTCTGCATAATCAGGGTTTGCTGGCATCCTCTTCACATTTTTCCCTCCTTTCTTCTTCATTCTGTGATTCATTTTGTTATATCACTTATAATAATTTATGGATGCTCCCAATCCCCCTCTATTTGCTTTGGTGTGCTGAGATTGATTTCTCCCTTGTTTTAATGACCGTGTGACTAATTGTCTGCGGATCTGAGCAGTTAAGACATTCTAATTAGCGCCATAACCAGAGGCAGTCCTTCTCCCCTTCTCCAGATTGTGAAATGTATGTCTTGGGTCTGAGGAGATTTATATACTTATTGCATATTATACTCAGGCAACCTTAAAAATATACTGTATGTACAAATGTACATTAATCTAATAGCATTTCATGTGAAATTGAGAGTTTCCATTGAGAGCTGAGAGCAGGAGGCCATCAGTAGCTGATCGGTGAGCACGAGTGAGCGTCAGTGAGGCACATGGATGAACTCTGCCAATCCAATCAGTAGAAGAGCATACTGGGAGTCATGGTGGCCCGGCGCTGCCTTTTGACTGCCCCTCTTCTCTAGAAATACAAGAGAGAAAGTAAGGAAGAAAATGAAGAAATGTATAGCAATGCCCCCCTTGCGTGGCGCCCAGATATTCGGCAAGGTCACCTATGCCAGGAGGCAGCCCTGCTGGGAATAGAGCAGGGGTAATAAGAAGCGAAAAAAGGCAAAGGCAGAAAGAGAAAAGTCTCTTACTGTTGTACCCTGGGGTGAAATAAGGCTGATATAGGCTGCATGCTACAGCATAGCACTGAAAGATTCAGTGGTATGGTATGCAGGACTGGGAAAAACACACAAAAACGTGGCCTTCAACTCTCATGCACTGAGTGTGTGACTGGAGAAAATAACATGTCACTTCTTTAAACTTTGCTCTGCTGTATTTGTGATGAACAGGCAATGAGATCTTAGATCTTTCATTAAGGCATGAATGCATTTGTCAGTTGCAAAACAAAAAGTGCAACACTCTTATTCATATCAACCAATAGCCTAAATAATATAGGATATGAAGAGCTCAGATGCAAAACCCTCTAAGTCCATTTGCTGTGAATTTGCAGAAATATATTTATATAATTCTGAAAAACTTTAGTATCAGTCTAATTGCAATTGAATTGTTTTGCCTTGATTTGTTTTTACTTGATAACAACATTTAAATTGCAGTAACCCTAACCCAAAAATTATTATAAAACAACTTATTTTTTTAATATTTCTGAAGATGGACATATTTCTAAAGATGGAGGGTTATATATAATAAGCTTTCACATAATCCCAACCCATTACACCCAAAGGCCACTTGCTGTACCACCATCTCTAATCATGCTGTGGACTCTTCTGCAGCTAATAAAGCTGTATTGAAAATTGAAAATTCAATACAGCTGTATTGAAAACAAAAACACCACACAGTTATCCTTAGATCTACATGCCGTTAGTTCTGCATTACAGTGCATTATGGGGCGTTGAAGACACAGGAACATACACCAAACTCCTTCACATTTTTGCCCAAGTTGGAGGTGGCACAGGAGCCTAAGGCAGCAAATGGGGTGGCACCAAACAAGGGTTCTGCCAAAGGCCGCAGATGGCACCGAGCGATGGCACGCATTACCACACCATTCACCCCTTACGTCGGCCTTATCACGCCAGGCCAATCTCACTGCACTGCACTGTGCCAACGAAAGCAGCTGGCATCATCAGGACCGCCCAGTCGCAGGGTGCCAATGCTGGAGCAGGCAGAGAGAGCGAGCGAGGTCACATTGGCCAGTCGGAGCTGGGCACGGCACACTGGCATCTAAAGCCTGGGTCAGTGGGGGACAACGGGCGAAGGCGAAGCTACTGATTGGCTGTAATTACAAGCATGATGAGTGAGGTCAAAGACCAGTTCAGAGGGGCGCCAGAGTATGTGACTTCTGTCAACCACATGGCTAACTGTGTGTGTGTGTGTGTGTGTGTGTGTGTGTGTAAAGATACATTCATGTCTCAGCAGAATGTATAAAGAGCATCATCTCACATCTCACACACACACACACACACACACACACACACACACACACACACACTCAGGCTACGCTGTGTCTCTAAAGAGCCCTTAAGACTGACTGGAGTGTGATTGAGGCCCATGTCATCCCAAACAATGATCAAAGCCAAGCAAGCGCTGACTGGGTGAGCCCATCTGGCAGGCGCCGCTTGTAAGTGACATGCCGTTCTGTAGTGGCACGTACATGTAGGACAGCACACTCCTCTTCTGAATGGCTACTCTACCTTTCTCCCTCTCTTCCTCCTTCTTTCCCTGCTCTCTCCGTTCTTCTCTATTCAACTGCAGTTTTCTTTTCTTTTCAGATCCAATTTTCCATCTCTCCATCTTCTCCGGTAGTATGCAGACTTACAGTACAGTATGCACGACAGGGGAAAAACACACTGACGGATCTTCCCACATAGCCGTCTAGATCCTCCATACACATACACAAATACTTTGGCATACCAAACAAACCAACAAGTAAACACACAAACAAACACCCTACAAACAAAATATGCTCCTCAGCACAGCATGAGCTGTCAGTCTGTCAAGGAGTCTGGCTCAGTCCTCCTTTTCTCTTCACTCTCTTCTCTTCCCTTCTCTTCTCTCTCTCTCACCACTCCACTCCTCTCTTCCCTTAACCCCTCTACGCCCCCTCTCCTCATCTCTCTCTCATTCTCTTCCTTCCCCCGTCTCTCTCTCTCCAGTTTGCCTGTCCTGCACTGATAACAATGTGAATGGTGTGTGTGGGGGTAGCGCACAGGACAGTGCCGCAGTGAATATACAGTACATACAGTTATATTGGGATCCTGTGCTGGAGTATATGTGTGTGTGTGTGTGTGTGTGTTTGTGTGCATGTGTGTGTGTGTGTGTGTGTGTGTGTGTGTGTGTGTGTGTGTGTGTGTGTGTGTGTTTGTGTGTGCAGGTATGCTTTGTCATGACATAAGATGATTCACTGTATCCCATATTCCATTTCCTAGAATCATGACACCCACACTGAACCACAAAACAAACTTTGCAGCAGCTGCATCTGTGGCTCTGGTTCATTTGGACAGCTAAAGTTCTGTGTCTAATCCCTGCCACCTTCCCTTACATCATGCCTTTTTCCTGTTCCTACACATGGCTTAAATCTGAGGACATGTTGCTCTGGGAATGAGGCTGTAGTCAATCTTGCGCTAGCACGGGGACAGCTTAGAACTATATTGACAAAGTCCACTTGAAAAGTCTTGATTTGTGTGGAAGATTTGTTCCTTTTTTTTCTCCCCTAATACTTTTGACAGAGAACACAAACTTTCAGATGAGTTTCAGTAATGATGCGGGACTGTTCGTATGCACCCACACATTCACACAGGCACACACACACCCATGGTACAGCATAAGCATTTAATGTGCATATGGGTTTGTGTTGATTGATGCAAGAGAAACTGACAGTTAGACAAACAGGCAGTCAGAGAGGCAGGTGTTGACTGTCCAGTTTTTGATGGTGAAGTGCTCAAAAGACCAGCGTGTGTCTGTGTGCTATTCGCGTGGGACTTCCCATAAACATTAAAATTGTGGACTGGAAAAAAAAAAACAGATGTTGGGTTGTAAAATCTGATACACACAAGAAATTTCTGAATATCAGAGAAATATTCAAGTTTAAAAGCGCCTGAAGTATGAGAATATTCAAGTTTAGAAGTGCCTCAAGAAATGTTGTCTTAATATAAAAAGACAATAAAGACTTATTGCAGATAAGTTAACTGATAATCTGTGGCAAATCTGTGGTGAACTGTGTTTGTCATATTGTTCCCAGAGCATGTGGATAAACAACAGACCCAGTGATGTAGGTTTGCACGGAACAGACTTGCACAGATGAGTGGCTTTGATGGTCAGCCAAGCAGGTGTGTTTGGTGATGAGTGTTTGGTCAGTGTGATCATGAAACTCACCTGAAATGATGGTGTAGCCGATGCCACGCGGACGGCCCAGGTCCTGATCTATGGCTCTGATCTTACGGACCTCGTAGCCCTGAGAAGAAGTGTGCATAATAAGAAAACAGGGATGTGAAGACACACATCATGACAACACACCCACTGTACGTCCAAATACACACCGGCACAAACAACCACATTTTACATATTCTTAATACATCCTCACAAACATCTGATCATCATTTCCGTTGTTTTTTCACATCAATATCAAATAATGAGTCAAAAATTCATCCCTCTGTATCTCTCTCTGTCCCTTCTCCCTGTCACCCTGTCGTCTCTGAGACAGCAACTCAAACAGTCCTAACAAAAGGTTCTAGAGTGAAGTGGAGAATAGCTAACATCCCAGCTGTTGCTTCTCCATTTGGTCCCTGTCTAAGCAGCCGTCCTAAGCTTTATTATGGGTGATTTACGGAGGACTCGGAGGGGAAGGAAGGAAGTGGAGAGGGAGGCACAGCCAGTGAATGGAAAAGTAAGGAGGCAATTTAAAGAGCCTTTGATCCACAGGGCTTTTTTTTAACCCCCCCACTCCCCTTAGTCGCTCATGCCTCAATTCAATCCAATACAATCCACTTCATTTATATAGCACAATTTTAAACAAACACAAGGTTTCCAAAGTGCTGTACACCACAACAATAAAAGACAATAAATAAGTAAAATAAGTAAAGTGCATAGTTCACACAACACATTTACATCACATCAAACACACTACCTAGTATTAAATGCCAAATCAAAAAGATGAGTTTTAAGCAAAGTTTTAAAATGAGACAGTGATGGGGCTTGTCTGATGTGGAGTGGCAAAGCATTCCATAAATTTGGAGCTGCCACAGCAAAGGCACGTTCTCCTCTGAGCTTTAGCCTGGTTCTGGGTACGGTCAGGAGCAACTGCTCAGCTGACCTAAGAGAGCGGCTGGGAATGTAGGGGTGTAGCAGCTCAGAGAGGTATGGTGGGGCAAGGCCATTCAGGGCTTTAAAGGGATACACCATCTTATTTCAAGAAATTGCTTATCTGTAGTCAACACCTAGTTGAACATGAAAACGCATAGCATTTTTTCTATATGTGTCTGCAATGCCTAGTTTGACAGTGTGAGCTTATTCAAAATAGCAATAGAGGTCTATGGTAGCAAATAAAACATCATCAGATTTACTCACAAAGCACTTTAAAATTAACCTAAAATTCACCAAGTGCAAAACTGATAATTAATTCAGTCATGTGGACATTTTTAGCTTGATGCTAATGGTACCATGTACTTCCAGTGATTGTGCTAAGCTATGCTAATAATGTCAATCTAAGTACTGAACACACTGAGAAGAAAATTATATGAGCTTTCTTGAATAATACTTGGGCATAATGCAAATACATAAATATCAAAAATCGGTGACGTGTGCGTGACGTGCGGAAAGTATCTACCTACCAGTACCTACCAGGATGCAAACAAATCCAAATGGTTAGAGATCAGACGCTATATGAAATGGAATGAAATAAGCGGCTGATAAATCCGGCTAGCAAATACGAACACATAAGAGAAACACACTTCAAAAGAATAGAACACATTTGCCCTGAATTCACTACCTTAGACAACGAACTAAAACTACAATTCCTCATGAGGGAGAGGGCAGAGTCCTGCCACATTTTGCGAGAAAAGTCCACATGACCATCAACTAGTGATACACGTCTTACAGTATAGGTGCTGTTTGTTTGTTTATTGTTTAATTTATTTGTTTTATTTCTTTTGTTATTATCATCAATATGAACATTAGCATAGTATATAGTATACATTAGTACATTTTCTTTTTCATTCATTTCTTAAAGGAACACACCACCGATTTTTGATAGTTATTGGTTTATTACTTGGCCTATGTTGCATACATTTTTCAGACAGCACTCAGTGACCACTAACAACAGGGCTATGGATTGATTCACACCGAACTTCTCCTTTAAGTTAGAATAAGTTTTTTTTTCCTTAATTTCTTAATTTAGTTTAGTTAGTATAAGTTTTCTTTTTTAATTATTTCCTTTATTATTCAACATTATCTATCTATTATTATTTTCTTATGCTTTGGCAATATTGTATTGAATTTACATTCATGGCAGTAAAGCTATTGAGTTGAATTGAATTGAAACAGGAGAGGTGAGAGAGAGAAAGAGGGAGAGAAAAAGAAAGACTAGGAGAGCCAAGTCGACAAAGAACACACAGACTGAGAGGGGAGACTGAGACATGGGAGGAGAAAATGGCAGGAGAAATGTAGTAAGGGAAGGGATGAAGGGAAACAGAGAGAGAGAGAGAGAGAGAGAGAGAGAGAGAGAGAGGCAGAGTGACCACAGTAAAATAATGTGCTCGGCACCCTCATGCTGTTAGCACAAGAGCAATGCTCAATCACTCATCCTCTCAGTCTGAGCAAACAGTATTCTCTCTCTCTCTCTCTCTCTCTCTCTCTCTATCTCTCTCTCCATCTTCCTCACTCTCCTTTTTTTCTCCTTTGTCTCCTCTTCTATCTCGCCTCCCTCCTCTGTTCATTCAGATCATTCCTCTGACAGCCAAATTGTGTTTGCCCATAAAAAGGGTCTGAATGTCATTCTGACAAACACAAACTAACAGAAACGTCTGAAGCAAAAAAGAAGAAAAAAAAATGGATTTGGCTTTCATGACAAGCCTTGGCTTTTTCTCTTCTTTCAATTTGTTTTTCTCGCTTTTCCCCCACTCTCATCATCAAAGTTTTGCCCAAATGACAGGCTAGGAGAAAAAGTGAAAGTGGGGAGGGACAGGTGGATGGACGAAGAGTGGAGGACAGGAAGACAGGAGAAGAGGGAGGGATGAGAAGAGAGAGGGACAAGAGCAAGTGCTCTGAGAAATGACCTGTGACTGCCCGCTGTGTTTGATAACCATTTGCTGGTGAATGTCAGTGGCCTTGAGGACATGCAACTCACGCTTTCTACCACATAAGCCACGGCTCTGTGTTTGTGTGTGTGTGTGTGTGTGTGTGTGTGTGTGTGTGTGTGTGTGTAAGTGTACAAATAGCACAAATTCGACCAATTTTAAGATTAATTTACTTACTGAGGTAGAATTATTTGGCTTGTTTCAGTATATTTTGTCTTAAATGGCCTTACTTTTCTTTTTGAGGTATTTTTTTCTTATTTTATGAGGGAAATGCATCCTGATCAGTTGTTGGACAGAAGCTGAGGTTAACATTACTTGTTTCAAGTAATTTTATCTAGTCAAGTAAGACTGTATTCTAAATCAAAACTAACTCATTAAGATAATCACTATTGATGATTTTAAAGTAATTGATCTGAAGACAGTGGCACACGGAAATTACTTTAACATATGTCTGAGGACCAAGCATCATAATTGGACAGTTTATTTATTTATTTTTTTTGTCAATGTGGAAATCAGTCACAGACTTTCAATATGATCTCACTTGACGATTTGCGTTTTTGAGTTACTAGGTCCCATGCATCAAAATGGTAACAGGCTTTGTCTGAACATTAGGCTTATATGTGGCAACTTTCCTGACAAATGGACAAAATTTGCGGCATGTCAATTGTTTTTGAGAAAATACAATTTTGGTATTATTGTGAAGCCAGTGACATCAAAAATGTTGATGGATCATCCTTGAGGTTCTCCACAGTAGCCTATGCCTAGGAGATGCACTTGCATTAAAGGAGAAGTTTGGTGTGAATCAATCAATAGCCCTGTTGTTAGAGGTCACTAAATGCTGTCTGTAGCAAAAAGAACGGAAAAAAAAATGATGCAACATAGGCCGAGTTATAAACCAATAACTATTGTTAACTGAATGGGGCATAGTGAAATTAAACTGAAAGTATGTCACTATGCCCCATTCATGTAGTGTTAGCTGCCCAGTTCATTATTCAGCCTATGTTATATCAAAATTTTTTGTTCTTTTTCCTATAAACAGCATTCAGTGACCTTGAACAACAGGGCTATCCTTGATTCACACCAAACTTCTCCTTTAAAATGCAAGATGATAGAATTTTTTTAAGGTCCTACAGGCCATTTGGTGTGAATCTGATCATCAATTTGTTGCTGAGATATAAGCTCATAACAGCCTGACAAACCAGACTATAACATCAAATGTAT
>JASCQX010000045.1:4833563-4849125 GCA_030264415.1 Sardinella fimbriata
GGACCCTCAGTGCAAGGCCTGAAGGATGTGAATTGTAAAAGTAGGAGTACAGCACGGTGACTAGCAACCCTCGTTAACTTTTGTTATCTGAAAAATTCTTCTCCTGTAGTGTGAAAGGATTGGGCACAGTCTTCACCAGGATGCCGCTGGCCAGAAGAAGAGGTCTTAGCAATGTCCTAGTCCAGCATCTCAAGCAGTACTTGTCCACATTCAGCACAACAGGTACGCGGCCTTGCACACACCACGCTATCTCGGTTAACCTTGGTTCCGACAAAAGATTTTCTGAGCCTTTGGCGAAATCTTCCCCCAGTTCAAATTGCTGTAATATGACACAGATATGAGCACTTACCTCAGGCACTGACCAACATTTTCTTCGCTTTTTAGCTTGCAGACCGAACATCCAGAACGATGCAGAATGGCTGGAGGTCAACCTGGGTCTCTTCGCCACGGAAGTAGGCTTCTCAGTCTTGAGAGAGCTGAACATTACAGATGTAAGAGATTCATTTGTGATTCTAAACTTCTGTCTATAGGCTACAGCACAACAGTTATAAAAGTACCTTTGCTGATAAAATTTACTTGGTCTTTCCAGGCATCAGTAGGAGCGTCTCTCACCACAAAGCAGAAAGCAGATTTCATACTGGAATACACCAACGGTGTAGCACAGGATGAAAACCTTATCAGGAGTATCTTTACCAACATGCTGGAGTCTTATGACGAGAATCAGCTCATAGGATTTTTCACTTCAGTCAATGACATTGCAGATAAGGTCAGACTTGGAGGAATCATTAATGTGTTTGTTCCTGTGTTGCTTTTCTTTACATATTCACCTGTGAATCTGTGTCATCTCTGTGGCCTCTCCTGGGGCAGAGCATTTACTTTTGTACTGAACGCAAGAGGTATGACTGAAGTCACTCTCTTATCTCTGTTCCTTCATTTGAGGGCAACGCCTAACATTTTATAGGATCAGCATTTTGGGGAAGACCGCAAGCCTACCTCATTTTATTTATTTTTTATTGTACTCATTGCACATTTGCAGTGTAGAGGAATGGTCAGATCAGGGCAATTGGTGACAGTATGTTAAAGGAGAAGTTTGGTGTGAATCAATCAATAGCCCTGTTGTTTGAAGTCATTAAGTGCTGTCAGTAGGAAAAAGAAGGAGAAAATTTGATATAACATAGTATTACGCCCCCAGTCGCTCTCAGCTTGTTAAAAGCCTTAATGCTTGGTGTGGAGAGAAGGGGGGGCAACAATAAGGTCCCCCCAGGAAGACGCAGCTTGTCTGTTCGGCCCCTGTTATGTGCCCCGGCGTGGAATAACTCTGCAATGTACAAACTAGGCAACCAAAACAAAGGGAAAAGCAACCCCTCGTAACTCGGCACCCTCCAAATCCAGGATTAACTTTGTAACTTTGTAACAGCCTCTGGCTGATCAAACCAGGCCTGAAAACTAGGCAACAGTTCCACTGCTGTCTGCCCTCTGAGTCCACACGACTCTTCGGCAACTCACGAATGAACACCGTTTCCCCCAATACCATCCAACACCTTCTGAGCAAACAGCGACTCATTCGCAAAATGCCACTTTCCAACACCCAGCACTCAGCAACTTTAAGCACACTCTCACCCAGTCCTTTCAAAATAATGACAAGATAACATTAGTAAAATTCGTTTGGTTGCTTATTATGTGTCATTTTGTATGTGCACAACCATGAATTTACAGAGAATGCAACACTTTACAGGCGTTTATCTCAAAATGTGATTTTACGAGCTTTTAGGCTATGACTATGATTTTCTTGTACCTACACACACCAAACTTGGAGAAATTCTAGCCACATACTGCAACATTTTACAGCATAAGCTACTGCAACATTTTCTGGGCAAATCAAAGTAGATGACCAAAAAATTCTCCTGTAAAAAGTTTCATTTTGAATGCATCAAAAAATGAGCCCAGGTGTTTGAGTCTGGCATCTTTCAAAGTGGCTAAAGTAGCTTTTGAAGATTCATGCAAATATGCACATATTTAATGAGATAGGGCCGAATTTTAATATATAATAAATAAATAAATAGCTTCAGAAAACGTCCTATACAAAATGTTTAGGTTTACAAACTGGAGTAGTTTCATAGTCCAGTCTATTAAATATTTTTTTGTAGGCTAGGCTAGGCCTAGTGTAGGCTAGGCTAAGCCTACCTGGGTGTATGCATTGGTAGGCTAACACATGGACCAAATATACGAAACCGGCAATATGCTGCTAATCATAACCCAATTTAGCACGGCGACTTTTCCCTTCACACTGACCAACATGAGGTGGGGTGTCAACCCGACCCGATAATTGACCTACCTTGGACCCTGCCACCCTGGTATTCTATCAGAGGCGAGGCTTGTTCGAGGCATGTTCAGTGAAAGGAAAGCCAGATTACCGTAGCCGAGCGATGACATAGCAGGAGTGCAACACTCAGTTTAAAATGTTTTCAGGAGGTATTCATATCAGTGCCATGCTAACTGTAGTTTCATAATTTTCTTAGCGCTACTGAGCGCTTTACAGTTGCATTAGTTAACACTGGTAAAAGTTTGTTGATTGGAGGATTCCTTAAAAAAAAACTCTTATGACCTACATGTCGTCATATTGGCAAAATTGAATACGGCTAACAAACCACCATCTGCAGTCAACAAAAAATTGCAAGTACAGCTAAGACCTTTGTTTTTCTTTCTACAAAAATTGTAAAGCTACTGTATAACCTCTACTGCATACAGTAGAGACCTCCCTATGCTGGCTAAACTCTGCAATTCTCCTAACCCGGCATTAGAAAGCGCAGGAAGAAAACGTCTTCCTTACACACAAACCACTATTTCAGTCCAAGGAATGTAGCATGTCCCAGTGGAGTCTAATGAGTGAGTGAGGCATAGTAACTCACTTTCTGCTTCATTTCACTATCTTATTCATTAGTTATCAGCTCGTTATTCTGTATATTTTCTGGTTCTTTTTTATACAAACAGCATTCAGTGACTTTGAACAACATGTGTACAATGTGTCTGCTGCTAAATTACACATTTATTTGCAAGTTTAGTAATGTGCTATGCACTCACCTGTCAAGTAAAAATCATTTTTACCTCTGCCAGGGACATTATGTTTTTGCTGGCATTTGTGTCTCTGTCTGTTTGTAAGCAAGATAACTCGAAAAGTAGCCTACTGCCTAGATTGATGACCCTATAGGCTACTGCCTTGCCATACGTAGATCTGCACTCTCCAAGTGTTTTTCTAGTTTTCTTTTCCATTACCCCTGCCAAGGAGGTTATGTTTTCGGTTGAGTGTGTCTGTTTATTTGTTTGTTTGGCTGTTAGCAAGATGAAATTTTCAGGTAACGTTGGTATTGGGACAAAGAACAGATGATTAAATTTAGGTGGTGGTTTATCACACCTTCTGGAATTTGTATTGGGTCAATGACCCATATCGCCTTGGTGGAGGTTTGCACTCTCTGGGTGCTTTTTGATGCATAACATTTAATCATATTTTGTCATATTTTACTCAAACCATGTTAAACCTGATCGGTACTTAATGGTTGCATGTGGACTGTCATAGCATCAAACTATACCAGGAACCAGTTGTGAGAATGTATTGCTGTGATACAATACACATTAGACAGCGGCAATGGAAATGAATCAATCTACTCAGTTGCTTTTGTCATCGATATGTTGGACAGCAAATGCTGTTTTTTTTTTCTATAGTTGCTATATCTCAAAATCTGTCTTTCCTAATTTTTTTTATTTTTAATTTTTTTTTCAGAAAAACCAGACAGTGATCTCTACAGATGCGCGGGACATTGTTCTGAATCTGACCCTGACTGCACTTGCTCCCAAATTCCACCTCTTCAGTCCTGAGAATTTTGCCCTGTGGTTCCAGACCAATCTTGTTCTTTTCCTGCCCAGCATCCAAAATGCGGGTCTTGCTGTGATTCCGCAAAACATCAGCTGTGACTCCTATCAAGAAATGTAAGCCTGCCACTCAAGGAAAAAAAATACTATTTGATGGGGCAGATATTCTACAGTATATGAGGTGCAGGTTAAAATCCCAAATTGACTGCTGTCACTGTAAGCACAAATATTGTATAATATCACAGCACCAATGAGGTCCTGTAAGTGTAACAGCTTTCCTCACTCCCTTCTCCAAGCTTCACATGCAAGATGTCTGTGCATTCAAAATGTTTTAAAGAGGACATCAAATGGGAGGCCAAATGGGATCTGAAACGGGGCTTTGTTGAATTAGGGGAAATTGTGCATGGCCACAAAGCTGTCATGAACCTTAAAGGTGGTTGTGGCCTCCTTCGTATGTAAATTAAATGGGTGAATTTGAGCAGAATGAGTTATGACTCATACCGTCTGCAGGTCCCATAGTTCTGGTGTGGTGGTCCTAAAACACATAGAGGGTCAACAGCAGGGACTTGCACACAGTAAGACAAAGTTAGACAAACTGTCAAATGTTTCAGTCCACCAGTGTGGACTTTCCTTTTCCTTTTCCTTCTAGAACATACAGTATATATGCTCTGAAAAAACACTGATAATGTTTTATGTTTTTATGTTTTATTATGTGCAAGTCCCTCCTGTCAACACTTTGAACAAAGCCATATTGTGAATATAGACCAAGGTACAATACTCCATTCATCTGTTCACAGTCACCTAGCTCATTTTAAACCCACACATCTTTTGTTTGCTTTGCAGAGTGAAAGGATTTAATAATGTATTTGCTCGGCTGACTGCTGTACAGTCAGAAAACATCCTCAGCTTCAACAAACAATACTTGACTGGCCAGTCAGCACAAGGTGATTCTTGTTCTCTTTCAACTGATGGCGACGTATGTTTTTGTGTGGGTATGAAATGGAATAATGGATGTAAGAATAGAATGAGCTTCTTCATGTATGTCATTTTCTTTCTTTTTTTTGTGCACAGGTCTGTCTTGTCTACAGGCCGTGGGCAGTGACAAGGATTGGCTGATCAAAAACTTTGGGCAGTTCAGCGTTTTGGCTCGATTCACAGACTTCTTGATGCTGAAGATTGATTTTAATGGGGTATTAAAATGACCTATGTGCAAACCTGAATATATTTTACAGAGCCTTCCATATTTAGAGGTACCACTGATACAGTTGAATAAAAGAATAAATAAAAAATAGTGAATCCTCTTTTAACAGTAGTCTATTATCTTAGTGTCACAGTAGAGCAATGAATTAAAATCTTATAGGGAGGTAAATCAATTGTGAGAAACAAAAGCTCTCTGAAATATTTTACAATATTTTACTCAGAAACAATTTCTGGCATCCCTATGTTTAACTCCTCACAGGTGGAAGCTGTTGATGTCCTCACAGAAACCCAGTTGACACAACTGGCTTCCATCCCCGGCCAACTGAAGAGTCCTGGAGACGTGCAGACAGTCATGGCAGCAGTCACACCAACCAACTTTGCACCATTTTTTGATGCTGTATCTCCTGCCTTTGAGGTACTTCATCAAAGGGTCTGCTTGACATTAAAGAAAAAGGAACATCCACCCGTCTATTCATCCACCCATCATTCATTCATTCATTCATTCATTCATTCATTCATTCGTTCATTCATTCATCTATCCATTCAGTTAATGTACATTTGAATATCAGTTCATACTATAAATCAAAGAAGACTTTTTATGAAATTCTCAGGTTCTGCCATAGACTTTAATGTTCCAGAATGTGCTTCTGCACTGAATAAAGGGGGATGAGTAGCCCCTCCTCTGTTTAATGTTACATTTTCAAAAATATGTTTTTTGTATACATTGCTATAATTTGCTAAATTATGTAGTTTGTAGTTTCTAATATTTGTCCATTGTCTGTATTAATTTGCTGCCTAATCATTCCATTACAGAGACTTAAGAACAACTACACACTGGATGTCAAGGGTGCATTCCTCCAGGCAGTCTTTGACCAAGGGAACCTCTCGTCGCCCTTAGTGCCAGACTCTGAGATTGTAACCTGGGTGAAAATTCGCCTGCGTCCCCTCTTGCACAGCCTGTCCTCAGCCCAAGTTGGTTTATACTTCAGCATCGTCACAGACCGTGCCTGCAACGTCAGTCAAGAGAGGTGAGACTAGGCTCCACACTGACTGTAGGCTACTGTTTCATTTCACTTTTTTCCTTGGAATTTGTCGTTGGAATTACTGCACATTTTAAATCTTAAACATGCTTCTTCTTCCTGATTTTCTCATTTAATTCACATTGGGTCAGTGTTCAACTGATCCCTGCACTTTTAAAGAATGACTAGCCCAGTATTATTACTAAAGGACTACTAATTAGGACTACTAATTACTAATGCTGATTTCCCTTCCATTCCTTGCTAGTATAAATGCTCTAGACTCCATTCATTCTTCACTGATTGAGGAGATACGGAAGACGATTGAGCACAACATCCTACAGCTACTCAAAGGTAAGATTCTAACTACCCATGCTGTATTTAACTACCTCAACATATCCTCTAGAACCACACAACGTAATTTATCACAAATTAAGATTGGTCTCACCTTCATACTGTATATTGCATAATAGTTTTATTCAGGGAAGTCAAGTGTAGGTGACACATTCTGGCCTGTTATCCAGCTCATAGTTACATACAAAGCTCATAGTTTCTCCATGTGATATAACATGGATTCAGACAGGAGGTCCAACTTGCAAACATAGTCCTGTATTGTGCAGTGATGGACATAACTATTGACTTTGTCAACATTTTTAGTAACTATATTTAGCCATCGTTGCAAACATGGAATTTTGACTGGACTTTGATATTAACACAAGAAATCTTCACATGTAAAGAATCTAAAGTACTGAAGTATGTGAAGTTGTGTGTAATAAGATGGAATAGCACAATACAAAGGGACCTACAGTACTGTCTGGAACACCCCGGTCACAAATTGTTTGAGCTGCTGCCATCTGCTGCCAGTCTTTAAATGATGTATTGCTACCTTTGCACTGAACATGGACTGCATTTCATTTCAGTGTATCTATTAATAGACAAATAAAGATATTCTAAGCTATTCTATTTTATTAAGAAAAGTACACACAGGCCAAGAAAGGCAAAAAAACAGCTGTGATCCATACATGTGCTGTAGGTTCTATAAGTACTGTAGATTATTTCTTTATAAAACATTTCAGGACAACATAAGCACATAATGGGAGCCTTCATAATGCAGAGTTAATATGAATTGAAAAAAAATGTGATTTGCTGTATTCACTTATCTCATTGATAATGCATTAATCTCATTAATAATACCTGTTTGAATCCCACAGGGCCAACCCCGCTCCGCTGCTATAGAGCTGGAAGCTTCTACAGGTTCCTGAACAACACCTTCCTCCACTTCAGACTCCCTGACTTGTCAGGCTTCCTCTCTTTGATACCCTCTGACCGACTCCCTGAGGTGAAAACCAGCATACACATGACACACAAAACTCATGTACACATCTGTAATTTCAACATTTTTGCCCCTGCTCCCCCAAAAGCATGCCATCACACACATGCCCACAGTGAACACAAAGACTTCACACAAATTTGGAAGACATTCTTTATGGCCACACAATGTGCTCTAGAAGGCATTACATCTAGTTAAATAGTAATCTGTCAAAGTAATCTGTTAAGAAGGCCTGTACATTAGTCAGTTGGTAACCACCAGAGCCACCAAAGCTTTACATGGCTCTGGTAACCACCAATCACAATCACATGACTATTGGTAATGGTGACACAAGTCTGTGGACTCTCCAGGTTCTAGACACCATCCAGCCATCTGAACTGAATGCTTACCTCAGTGAGCCATATGTCATCACCAGCACCTCAGATCTCTGTCGCATCCTCAGCAACTACAACTACAACAGCACCACCCACTTCTTGGAACTGGTGAGCTAGTAACTGGCAAACAGTGCTTAAAGCTACACTATACAACATTTTGTCAGCGTTGTAGTCACTTTGATGGTTAAATATTAACTAACAAATATACTTCATATCCATCTTAGAGAATGGCTTAGAAGTGGCTTTAAAAGTTCCTTATGAATGAGTGTCTTGTCTCTGACTCTCTATGATGGCCTCATGCTGTCTGGTGGTGATGTTCTGTCATCTCTGCAGGTCACAGGTCCTGAGTCACTGAAGCGGCAGATCCTTGTCTGTGTTTGGTCTCGCGCACTCAGGGCCTCGACCACAGAGGAGTCCAGGCAATGGTTTGACGTCACCCTCCGCCACTATCTGCGCCTCCTGGACAGGGAGCTCATCGGCACCTCTTTTATCCAGAACGCCTCCTGCCTACCCTACAGGAGGCTGTGAGTTTAACGTTTTGATATCCTTCTTACAGTAGCACAGCTGTTGTTTGTCGATCTGCCCTTGTCTGTCTTTTTCCATGTTTAAGTCACTTGTCTGTGTGTTTTTAATATTTGTTCAGAGTCTCCATTATGGGGAGCAGTTTCAACTACAGCAGTGTTAATTTCACGCGGTCGGACATCTACGACTCCATCAGGTCATACCTGTCTCAAGGTAAGCTGTGTGCACTAGAGGGTTTTAGTGGATTCCTAGTGGAACCAGCAACCCTTGAACAACAGGGCAATGGGTTGATCGAATCCAGACACTCGCTGGAGTTTGATAGGTGTCATTAATCTTAGTTAAGGAACTATTTTTAATGACCTATTTTGTTAATGACCGTTTTTTTTTGGTGATTGATGTTTAAAGATGGCACCCCCCGCTGTTACAATGCCAGTGACCCAGAGCTGAACTCCACAGCCTGGTATGTGGAAAACGTTGGATCATTCATCACTCACGCCTCTGTCAACGACCTGCAGTCCTTCTGCTCTTCCAATCAGGTGATGTCTCTAAACGTAGAATTCCGGTTTTTGGCATTACAAATGTGCAGTGACAAAGCATACAAAATTCAGTCTGATATTCTGACAGTCTAACAAACAAACACACACACACACACACATACACACACACACACACACACACACACATACACTTTAGGGGTATGGAAACCATGTTAACTTCTTTAGCCTCCTGTACAGTTGTTCAGTACTCGGTTGATCTGCTTTATCCTTGTAGCTTGGATCCTTTCTGCAGAATCCTCAAAACATTCAGCTCTTTGGCAGCTACAGCCTCTCCCCCAGCGTCATCACCTACTACACCACCCAACTCTACGCCCTCAGACCCACTTTCAGCCCAGTCAAGTGAGTGTTTTCTTGTGGTTTGCCTCTGGGTAGTCCTTCTCTATTTTTCGTAACTCTGTATTGGTCTTGGAGAAAAGCATTTTGAAGTTAGCTGTCAGATTGGCAAGCCTGTGATGGTAGGCACATGACTAACTGTGATATTTCTATTATTCTATTATTACACTGTCACACTGTGATTGTTTTGTTCTGTTCGACAGTCTCCCTGGTCACTTCCTTTGTGGTGTACCTGAGTCTGGGTTCCAGAATCTGGAGGCGAGTGACAGCATCGCCTTACTGGGCCGCCTGAAGCTGTTCTGCAATGGAACAAAATCTGAGGTGCCATTCTGTTCTTTCGCACTTTTGGGTTATGACTGATACAAGTGAAAGCGAACTTATATTTAGCAGATCCGAAGTGGCATGGCTTCGCAACGCCGTGTTCTGCAATCAAACACTATCAGTTGTTCCAACATAACTGACTTGTTCCATATAACAGCTGGAGTAATCTGTAATTTTGCACATAAAATACACTTCTAATTGGCTTGTGTGTGGTGGTGCCACTGATGACTGGCTTGCCCAATGACAGTTCAATAAGATGATACCACATCAGAGCAACTTGGACTGATCTTATTTAACACTGAAGGTTTTTAACGGTTTGTCACAATCCCATGCTTTTCAATATTGTTACCAGTATGGTATAGGCCAGTGATAATAATAATAATCTTTATTTATATAGCACTTTTCAAAAACAAAGTTACAAAGTTCTGTACAAAAAAGAAAAAGAAATAAAAATTAAGATGTAATGCTCAGCTACTGAGACAATGCTAGTCACCAATGTAGTTGGATCACTATACTGTATAACTGTATAATGTTTACTTCATCCACCCTTTTTGTTCACATTTCCCATTGCTTGTTTGTGATGTTCAGGTCTCTGCTGTCTTGGTGGCTCGTCTTCCCCAGCTCACTGTTGACACCATCGAGTCGATTGGCAACGACTCTAACAGCCTGACAGTAGCCCAGATCACCACAACCTCATCCAGTGTGCTTGTTTCTTCTCTGAGCACGCTCAGTGTGGTCCCTGGTTGGAACCAAGGGCAGGCCAACGCCATCGTCCAGTCCATCACACAAATCATGCAGGTAGTTGTTCAATTATTTCATAAACTTATATTCTCACCTCAGTAAATAAGTCATCCATTTTTTCATTCCTTCTCCCCCGGGAATATTGGTGCTCCTCGGTGTACAGTATCAGTCTTTCAGCCCTCCCATGTCCTGCCACTGCTTTCTTATTGCAGATCACCACAGCAGCCACCTTAGTCTCCCTAGGAACCCTCGTCCAGGGTGTCCCCTCCATCACCATATCCACCATCACCTCCGTGGAACTCCTGGCCACCACTTCCAACACAGTGTTCATCAACAATATTCAACTGGCACCCACCATTGTACAGCAGACCTACATTAGGAAGGTTGTGAGAGCACTTCAATTTACAGTATATTTATTGACTGAATGCTACCGTATTGTTTGAGTGTTGAGATCATAACAACTTAACTGCTTTCTGTTCTTCATCTTGTTTGCGCTCTCTCACACGCTGTCATCTTCCTCCCATGCTCCCGTTCCCCTGTGTGTGTGTGGTTCCCATTCCCTCCACAGATCATCTCTGTAAATCAGAGCATCACTCGGCTGCTGATCAATGTCCCAGATGCCCTGGCTGGCTCTGTTCCACGGTTTCTGCTGAGTTCCTCGAGCTCAAACATCTTGTCCCAGGTCAACCATAAGGCATGGAAGCCACAACAGGTATCCTCCACCGATCAGTACACAACTTTCAGAATTAAAGGAGAGATCTGGTGAATCAATTCATATAATAGCCCTGTTCAAGGTAACTAAATGCTCTCAGTAGGAAAAAGAACAAGAGAATTTGATACAACCTAGACCGAATGGTGAACTGAAAACTAATACCATGTGAATGTGGCACAATAACTTCACTATGCCCCATTCACTTGAATGATCGGTTCGTTATTCGGCCTGTGTTGCATCAGATTCTTGGATTCCCTTTCCTTCACTCAGCATTCAGCATTCAGTGACCTCGACCAACGGGGCTATTGATTGAATCACCCCCAATTTCTCCTTTAAATTGTGTTTTTTATGGGGTCCTTATGCAAGGGAAATATGTGACATTCTCCTCAGGCTGATAATGGGGATAATAAGGTTACATTTAGGTAGCAGAGGTGAAGGGATTTGTTACACCTAAAAGCGCTTAAAACTTATTTCCTATTCTGATGTTAACTTCGTTATACACCGATTGCAACATTATGGTGGATTATGTTAATCTGCCTATAGTGTGTAATCCATAAGGCATGTGTTTGTACAGCTACAGTACTCCTCCTCAGCACTCATAGTTGTCATCTACATGTAGCGCTCTTTTTTGGAAACTGCTGTGGCTTCAGACACAGTTGCAATAGACGCCATGCCAGACATGGAGAAAATGTTTGCTTCTATTCTTCTGTCAGTCCATTTATTTGTTACTTTGACATGTAGTTTATTCAAAATTCTTAATAAGTGTATTGTATGTATTGTTTCTATGTAGTAGTAAGGGACATGATTTTTGTGTCATGATGCATACTGTAGCGTAATGATATGTGTCGTGAACACTAACGCAGTTGCCTTTCTCTTGTGCAGGCTGTGATGTTCTTTGACTTGGTTGCATCCTCTCCAAACGACACAGAAGAGTAAGTTACAAGAACAGTATTATATAGTACTGTATAGTAAAAATGTAGCATCAGAGATGGCACTGAATTACACAAGGCAGGGAACCACCTTTAGTTTGGAGCTCATGCAGTACTGCACACATACAGGGGCTCTGCTATCGCTCCCTTTGAGACTACAGGCAAAATAATATACTTGACTTTCTATGTAAGTAGATATTTATGGTTGATATAGCACATTATCTAGCTCCAAGTTGTTGTCTAGTTGAACACTCCCATAGAGTTAATGTTACTGTAGGTCCATGGAGTTGACTGATTGCAGCAGAGCTGCAGCAGGCTATCCTACCTGTATGCAGGTTATCCATGGTCACAGGTCACACAAAGCAAAAGAAGCATGTCTTGCCAGCATATCCGTATTTTTACAGACAGTCTCCAAGTCCTTATGCATTGTAGACTGTCCAGAGATCAGGTCAACAACACGAACCCCCTTACACTGCATGTAAAGAATATTCTTGTTTATAGTTGATCAATCTGTCTTACACTGATGACTCAAGGTCTTCTTTATTGTACCATACAGTCTGTCTCCAGCTGTGCTACAAGGCTTCACCTGTAGAGCCGTGCAAGCAGTACCGAGGGAGAGGGTCCGACGTCTCATTCGGGCCTGCAGGCCACGTCGCAATCGCCGCAAGGTGATACTCACAGAGCCTCAGGTGAGTTGGACAGTCACAAACACAGGCAAGGCTGTGCCACCTGGTAGTCTTCTATGCTACTGCACATGTTTACATAGTGTGTGTGTGTGTGTGTGTGTGTGTGTGTGTGTGCGCCTATTTTCAAAAATGTGTTGTTTACCTGCGCAGCTGACCTGCATGTACAACTTGGTGAAAAATGAAACCTTAGACCTACAGAACTTCACAGAGTACCCAACAGATATGCTTCTCTACTATGAGTGAGTACTATTGACCATAAAAAACCTGTTGAAAGCCAATCTGAGGGAACTGTTTAAGGTGAATAGAATACATGTATGTGTATGGATTGTTTTTTCACCTCTACATTGTCGCATGTGTTCCAGTTATGACGTGGTAGACAAGGCCAACTGCAAGTCCTACTTCCAAGCCCTCAGTTCTGCAGACTTCTCAGTCATTTCCAGCGGTCTGAGCATCAAGAGCACACTGTGGAGAAATGCCAAGAGCTGCTTGGTGAGTGTTGGAATAATAGTATGGCACTCAGTTCTGAAGAGTCATCAACGATCACAATGAAAAAAAAAAAACTTGTCTGAAAAACAAAAAAATGTTTTAACTTTTAACTTTTAAAGTAAATGCTTTAACTTTTAGTTTAACATATTTTAGACACCGGTTGTCATTTTGTAACATGACCTGCTGTAAGTGATAATGTGGAAGCATACTTCTTGATTACTATTCTGGATTAAAAAAAAATACGTTTCCTTTCAGAATGTTTTCCTTAATGTCCACCATAGAATTATAATTCTATGTTCATTTATAATTCTATGATGTTCACTATGTGTTTTTTCAATGTTTTCCTTGTGTCCCTGGTGCACCATAGGGAATCACTGGTGTTAGCCTCAGCTCTGCAGACGTGAGCATCCTGGGCAACATGTTGTGCACCCTGAACAGCACCTACATCCAGAACTCTGACCCTGCCATTCTGGAGAAGCTGAAGAACTGCCCAGACCTCACAGATGACCAGGTCTCAGCCATAGAAAGCATGCTGCTTTCAGGAAATACAACTCATGGGTATGTGGACCTAAGTGGAGCTAAAAGGGGGTCATTAGGTCCCAGAAAATAGCAAGAAAAACTTTAATCACAGGGATTAGTATTAAAATACTGTACTTACTCTTCCTAATCATTGATATGGAAAAAAGAGTGCATTTATATAGTGCTTTTCTACTCTTTGGAGCACTCGAGGCGCTTTACAATGCATTGAATGTACAGTATGCCTCACCTTTCTCCATTCACAAAGCTGTGATGGAGTTTGCCATGCAAGGTGTCAACTGGAAGCTATTTGGGGTTCAGTATCTTGCTCAAGGACACTTCGATGGGGTCAGGCCGAGCAGGGCTGAATCCTCCGGTTGCCGAACGGCACCTTTACCACCTGTGCCGCCGTCGCCCCAATATGCAGCTGTCATTGATCATGTGTCGTTCCACACCTATCTGATGAGTTCATTTGTCATGTGGTTATCCTCAGCAACTCGTCGTCATGGAATCTGCAAACCCTGCAGGATCTGGATGTTTTCCCCCTGTACCTTACACACACCTTCTGGGACCACTTCACCACGGTGAGGCTCGCCAATGTAGCAGGGCCAATATGACTCCCTGAATTTCCCCACTCACATTCGTTTACACCAACATGGTCACCACCCAGCCTCTGTGCCGTCACATTCCTCTTCAGCCTCATGAATCACTTGTGTGTGTCTGAGAGAAACAGACGAGACACGTTAGATCACTAATCACTTGTGTGTGTCTGAGAGAAGCAGACGAGACACGTTAGATCACTAATCACTTGTGTGTGTCTGAGAGAAACAGACGAGACACGTTAGATCACTAATCACTTGTGTGTGTCTGAGAGAAACAGACGAGACATGTTAGATCATGAATCACTTGTTTGTGTCTGAGAGAAACAGACGAGACTAATCACTTGTGTGTGTCTGAGAGAAACAGACGAGACATGTTAGATCACATTGCTGCTGTGTGTGCTCTCCTGTCGGTAGTCGGAGAAAAGGACGTTCCTCAGATCCTTCCTGCAGTCACTGAGGAGCCAGAAGGTTCAGAAGAGGAAACTGCGGAGACTCTTCAGACAGAGCAACTGGTCCAGGCAGCGCTTTGTACGCACAGCAGGTCAGGAAATAAAACTGCTTCAGTTACTACATCACACTTGACTTGTCCTCAGTTCAATGGCATTCAGGCCATGAGCTAAAAGGGGTTGTGACGGGGAGATGGAGAGTAGTTCTATGTCTGAAGTTTATTTCTATATTTTTACCTGAATTTAACACCTTCAGGTCCCCCCACTCTGAGTCAGAATCTGCAAAAATGGACCATTCTTTATTTTTGCATCTACTTAAAATTATTTGCGCACACAATTTTAGAGTACAAATAGAGTCAAAAGTGAGGTGAAATGATTGGTCCATGGACTCCAATGTAAAACAGAAAAATATTAGACATGTCCAGTACCAGTATACCTGTATATATATCTCTATACTGTATATGTCGTTTGTAGATTTCACACGTGTGCAGCTGTATGGACTAAAATATAGATGCCAATAAAATTAAGGCCTATAAGGAAGAAAATGTTTCCTTTTTGTCCCTCCTCAGTAGTAATACTGTGTTAACTTACTCCAGGGTGTGTGCTTGGGAACATCACGGAGTCGACCATCAGTGACCCATCCTTCCCATTCGGATATGACGCTGCTCAGTTTGACCTCTGCCTGGGCGTTGGCGTCCTCAAGGGCAGCCTGTCTCTTGTCACTGATAGGGTAGATGACGAAGACTTCCAGTCTGTAATCCTGGCCAAGATGAATCAGGTACAGTAAATCTCCTCTTCTTACCCAGTTCCCAGAGCAAGCAAGACACGACATAAAATAAGGACGCAGTAGCCTGGGCTTGCCCATACTTCCTGTGACACTGCATAAAATTTTGTGTTCAAGTCAGTATGGCCAAGCTGCCTATT
>JASCQX010000045.1:6416462-6430574 GCA_030264415.1 Sardinella fimbriata
ATGTCATTAAAATCGAGTGTTAGGAAAGTTACTTTCAAGTTGTAATACATTATCGATTCAGTGTTTCCCCCTCTTTAACGCTATTTTGCTAACGACACAATCAACTTGTGATCAAGCCAATGGCATGCATTCTAGAACCTCTCCACCATTCTTTTGTAAAATTCTGTGGGAAACAATGCCATCATAAGTGGTATTGAAGTTGATTGTTAGATTGGGCCTACATTATTATTTTTTGTGAATTGTAACGCATTACACAACTGTTACTTTTGAGCTACTTTCAACAAAATAATTGAGGAAGTAGGACTTGGCATTCTGAAATGCTAGCATGCAGAATACAGTAGTGGGCCGATATGGACAAACTACCACACACACACACACACATACACACACACACACACACACAGACACACAACACGGGTTAAGGAAAAAGCACCAAAAAGTGAGCATCTGTGTGCCATTCAGTTATTGCTAGCTGACAGTTCCCTATTTGTTCTATGCTCTTAAAGTTTTCTCCAGCTTTTAAAAGTTTCAAAACTACCAGTACACTGGTATACTCCTGTGCATCCAAACTAGGTTGCAAGATTCACAGTCGCCCTTTTTGCATTCTGTGCCTATTATTGATATCGCTGAGTTTTGTTTCAGTTGATGTAATTATTACATGATGAGATTACAAGGTGTTCCAATGTAATGTAACCCACTGTAATATGCTCGCTTGCAAGAGATACATGCTATTTAGGTAGATGAAAACAAAATGTGATACCCATAGGCAACACTTTTATCATTGTATTTGTCTTGAGGTTAATGCATCTTCAGCTATGAGGTTAACACATGGGGGAGAGCTCTCCGTAGAAAAGCAAATCCTTTCCTCCAAGTACTTTCTCATCAAAAGCTAATTCTGCTTTATTATAAGTAATACCAAATGAACTGTGGTTAATACATGGGTGCGGTTAACACACACCTTTTTTTTTAATTAAATCAAATTTGCTACACTGTCCTGTGGTTTATGGTGCATCTTATATTCTGGAAATTAATGTAAGAATATGAAAACTGCACCTACAGTATAGCCCACATAAAAGGCACATGGGCTTTGTCTTGTAGCAGTAATCAGTTTGCTACAACCCTCAGGAACACATATATTGTAGCAGCAGCAGAAAAGCATGCAGGCAGATCACATGTACAGTAAGCTACAGTACAGTACAAGGGTGTCTACATACCAAAATCTCAGATTTAGTCTTTATTCTGACCAAAAACCCGCCACTGTAAGCACTGATGCACAAATCATTCATTTAAGTCAAAGGAGATGATACATCCACTGTGCTGTAGGTAAAAAGCACCTAGCTGACTCCCTTTTTAGGCCTCAGCACACTGGAAACAGTAAGAGTCTGATGAGTTAATTATCTCCCGTGAACTCTCTAAATGCAGCCTGGCACAGGTCACAGCTCTCCAAACACTTCTGCTGCAGCTATTCTTCACCACAGCTCACAGACAAGTAAATATCTGAAGGTGACTGTCACTCCAATTAATGTGTGGCAGCACTTCTTCTTCCTCACTGTTAAATGTCACAGTCAAACTACGAGGCAAATCCAACTGTCATAAAGACCCCCGGGGTAAAACTGTGTCAGGATCAAAGCATTCCGTACTAATGATAATTTTCAGAGGAAAAGGTGCACATTTTTTTTTTCTGTAAAAAGTACATTGGCTTAACAGGTGATGGACAGCAGTGCTCCTCTTTTTTCCATATCATGGACTGCATTTGTCATCCTGATGTAGAACCCTTCTTCTCAAAAGTTTGTGCAAATACTTTAGCATTCAAAGCAAGTCTTATTTGTTCAACTTTTAAGTAAAAAGGGTTATACTGCATAAGAATACCAGATGGCTCGCCATGTTGACTTACCTTGGCAGAATGGAGTTGGATTGTCCCAGTGGTAGAGGCTATTTGGATGGAGTCGACATGTGGCATTCCTCTGCCCCACCAGTCTGTATCCGGCATTACAGTAGTACTGCAGCTTACTGCCAGGGCGATCCCTCGTTCGATTTCGTATCCCACCATTTTTGGGAATTGTGTTTATGCTACAGTATGCAGCTGTGAACATACACAAAAGAGTATGTGGAGAATAATGTTGGATATTGGATTTATAGATTATGTGGAAACTGTGCTCTCACATCCAACTTGTCTTATTTGGAGTTGGATGTTGTTAGTGCCAAAAGCTCAGAGCCAGTCATGGATTTGAATCAATATGTCCCAAACGCATCAGAATCCTACGAGTCATTCCAGTGCACACAAATCAAATCAAATAAAAAAAAAGGTTAAAAAAAAAAACAAATGGGACTAAAACATCAGCCCCTGTATAGAGGTGATTAGACCGCAAGTCAGTAGCGCACCACAGCATTCTAATTTATCCTGATGAGAGCCCGGTGGACAGTTTAAGATCACGGCTGAACTCCCAGCGCACGGCTTAGACACAGCTCTTAGAACAGTTTTGTAAAAATAAAGTGAGGCTGCATTACCTCCCGGTGTTTAACATGCGGTCAATTTTTAAGAGTTTTAATCAGGCCGCCAGCGGGGCGGCCGTCCGGAGAACTTTGAAAATTGATCATGCATCGAGCCGAGGCGGGCTATCCAACACAGCCTTGGTGTGTTTCACCAGTGATTCATTTCCAAGCTACCTCGCCACCCGACATGAAAGATTCGATATGTTGGAAAACATGCAAGACGGAGAGGCAAAAATGGAGTAATAACTGGCAACTGGCAAAGAGGGGGAAAAAATGGCAGAGGGGTGTGGGGGGGGTGGAGGGTTAGGGGGATCGAGAGAAAAAAGCCGACTGGAAAAATGTGACAGGGCATCAGAGGAGAGGCGAAGGGTAAGGGTGAGCGGAGATGGAAACTAATCATTGCCAGTGGGCTTTCTGAACTATATATCATATGGGGCCGTTGGTAGAAATGTCTGTCCGAGGCACTGTACATGGCAGTTATTCAGTAAAATTCATTACAGGATCTTTGACCTCCATTACGAGAGGACTTGGTGAATGGTTCCCTAAAGGTAGGCATGTCTGCACCCCACCTAATGAGGGCTAACTTAGAAAAGGCAGACTTCCTTTCAAACTCTGACCTAAATTGGATCCAAAGCAGCGAGAGGGAGGATTCTGTATTAATCCACACAGGCAATACAAGTCGGCAGAGGGAGAAAAGGCTGCATGGGGGCTCTGTTTTTTTTTTTTTTTTTTTTTTTATCAGACGTCTGTTATCTCTGAATCCAGATTACTCCTTATCACTGGCTCTTGGTGGAAGGACGGCAGAAATGCTGTGAGATGTTATGGAGCAACATGTGGACACCATTCTAAAGCACGACAGAAAAAGCAGCATTCTAAAAGGCCCTCAAATACCTGTGTAGCGGATCTTGAAGCCCTTCTTGTTGGTGGCATGATCAGTTGACCACCTCAAGTAGAGCTGGCTGGTTTTGCTTGTGAAGTTCAACTGGGTGGAGTGATTCCCACTGAGGGCCACCAATAATGGACTCTGTCCAGAGGCGCCTAGAGTGAGGGAATAGATTTTTAAAATGCTGCCCTCAGCTGCATATATCTATGGGCAAAAAAGAAAAATGAACACGAGGCATAGGCTCATAAATAAACATTCTGCAACAACAATGGGAGCCAAAGAAATGCAGGGAATTTACCATCGAAGATCTCTAGTTCATCAAACTGCTTCTCACTCTGAAACATTTCCACGTAGATGGAAATGGTAAAAGGGGGTTGGACTTTGATGATCCAGGAACAAGTCTGGGAGTTGGGGTAGTTCTGAGGAAAGCCAGGGCTTAGGATCACGCCGGATGATGCAGACCTTTCCTCATTGGCAGGGCATTGGGCTGGGAAAAAAAAAACAACAGTCAACTTCATCATTGCATCATCACCACTAGAATAGACCGTTTCAGATTCTAGTTCCATAGCTGGTCCCCCAGGACTTCTTGTTTAACATTCCATATGTTATGTAACAGGAAGTAGTTAGCGACCAAGATAGAATATTCAAGCATTGTTTTGTCCAGCTATGGAATTAGTCTCTATTACCTGAAATGGTCTATAGCAGAAATAGAGAGACTCCCTCTCTCTCTCTCCCTCTCTGAAACAACCTTTTCGGAAAACTCTTAGCTCTGACAAACAGCTCCATTCAAATATTATCACCTTTTTGTCCTGGTGTAGCTAGGCAAGGTCTTAAAAAAAAAGGCTAAAGAGGATGTACATGCCATCCTAATCTACCCTTTGGGCAAGTCTTGTGAAAACAAGGCTGAGCAAGTAGCTCTGTTGTTGAGCACGGCAATTACACTCTCGCGAACCTGCGCCAGGGCTTATGTGAGTGTCTCGCAAGAGTCATGGCGGCATGATGTTCTGAACATTCACCTTTCACTGGAGGCACGGTGGAGTTGTAATAGCTACAGAATGCAATTGGGGAAAATATGGCTGGCATATGTTTGGGATGCAAATCAGAAGTGTTGCGTGGGGGAACGTCAACAAGGATGCGTGGGAGATACAGACAATTGGAAATGAGGGCAAGGAGACTCACAAAAGAGAACAGTTAAACAACAAAGCAAAGGCATTGCAACTGAGTGTGAGTGAGTGAGTTGAGTGAGTGAGGGAGGGAGGGAGTGAGAGAGGATAGAGAACCAGAGGGCGTGCATAGAGAGGAGACTGAGCTGGATGGGCACCCACAACACAAGCGCTAGCGCTAGGCTAACTGAGCAGCCCGTTCCATCGGCTCAGATAAAAAAAAGGGACTCTCTGGGCCGAGGAGCTCCAGACCACTCTCGAATCAGTGGGCCATCTTAAAATGCAACCAACAGCTACTCGAGTCTGAGCACTGATTTTGGAAGTTCGATGGGAATGAAAAAAAAAAAAATGGAAAAAAAACTGTGCTTACCCTGAACCACTGCACTTACTACGCTTGGTTTGGTGTACTTTTTACTTTTTTTTTTTTTGGGTGCATGTGTGTCTGTTTTAGTGCACGAAGCACCACGGGTAAGTGAAATCCAAGACCTTGTCTTTGTTTTCTCAGTCAGTGAGACATGAGCTTTGAGTCCCCTCTTGGTTTTCCTCCCCCTCCGGCTTTGACTTTCCCTTTATTTTATTTGTCTTCAGCAATCAATGCACAGGAGATTTAACTGAGCTGCACGCTCGTTTTTTCTTCCTCCACATCCTCCTCCTCCTCCTCCTCCTCCGCCCTGTCTTATCTACTTGGTGCCTCCCAGCCACATGTCCACACCCAATATACCACTGCAGTACTCGGATTTCAGCTCACCTTCACATGTGGGTGGAGGACCTTCGAACTGAAGGTGTGAATTAAGCTTGCAGGACAGCTCATCACTGCCTACCAGAGTGAATCCTGGGAGACACTGGTATTTCACTATATCACCTGCAAAAGAATGCACTGGTAAAATCCAGGATTTCAATGATTTGATGTCACCTATGCTGTCATATAGATACAGTAGATACTCTTTATTTCCATTATGGAAATAGTTTATGATATTTGTTTTTGTTAATAAACAGTGACATACTGTTCAAACAATCCATTTGATTTAGTCACTTTGGTTGAAAACATCTTAATATGAAGAAACTAAAAAGGTAACTGTCTCTGACACAGTTCAAATGCTGATCAGGGACAGATTCATACTGGTTACATATAGCTCAGACTCAAGTCTGGTCCAAAGTCTGCAGGATGAGAGTGAACACATACCTATTTCATAGTCCTGATCTTCATCATAAATATCTGCATGTTCAACTGTGGGAGGTGCAGGGCATTTCTTGAGACGATAGGCTGCAAAGCATAGAAGTCAGGAATATTCATCACAAAATGGACTACAAAAGCAATATGAAAAGAACTGCATACCATGCATAATAGCCTACTTGTACATAAACATTATAGTATACTGTATATATTTGTGACAAAAGCTTTATGATCAGATTATTACAAAAGTAAGGCTTTAAGGCAAGTGAAGTGCACTTGCAAAATGCAAATTATAAATATTACATTTTTTCAATTCTTATAAATTATGAAAAAAAAAAAAAACTAGGGCAGAGAGCATGAAAGTCCGACCCCATTCATGACACCATTCATGAGCAGGTTTAATGTGAAACATATTGCACAGCTTTCAGCCTATTCATGAGGTTCAAACTTTGCGAAGTGTAAAAAAAAGTACTTTCAATTGAGCAAAAATAACCTCACTGGCTTCTTGCAACCCATGAAATAACAGTGTCATGGTGTGCTTCTTTACGGAGCACATGTTTTAAACACAAGATACATTTCACATTTGAAAGCAGAGTGTTGAAGCATGCATTGCATTTTTTTTTGGAGGAGCAACTCCTTTTTTTCATTTGGAAGAGAAACTAACCATGAAAATTGAGGACGAAGAGCCCACTCGTGGAGAAGTCGCTGTGAAACTTGATAAGAACCTGATTGAAAGAACTGTAGGCTGATTCCAGGGCCGTATTGCCGCTGAAAATCCCTAACTGTGGGTAGCTCTGGTTGGGCCCATCCCTGAGAAGAGAGTGCAAACGCCAGACATGGAAAATGTATTACAACGTGGAACTCACAGAACACATTAAACAAAGCAATAATGGCCAACATTCAGCGCAGTTTGGGGAAAAATTGATTTACTTTCAAATCCATACCAAGATTTTGCTGACTTTCATATAAAACCATTATTGTATAGAGTGTTGAATGAAAACAGCTAAAATGATGACTTTGACTCGACTCTTTTAATGGGTTTTGGAGATTAATAATGTGCATTACACTAAGAGAGGGAAGATTATGTGTATTTCCCTATTGCTACACATATTTTTCATCCACTTAGGAACAGGGTAGTCCCTACAATGGAAATAGCTCATTTTGGTCTGACATTATACTGTGCCCTCTGCATTTTAGAAAGGGAGTTGCTACAATCAAGGGCTGTGTCTCATGTCTCCCAATGATTGAAGAGATTGCATAACAGCGATCTGCACTGCACGAAGGCAAGCCCGCTAACAGATCTCCTGTGTATTCCTGCGTACCATACGGCAATGTAGTCTGTGACGGGCTCGGTTTCAAGCTGAGAGAAGTTGATGTAGACGCCATGGCCGTGTGGCACAGTTATAAACCAGGTGCAGTCTTGTGAGTCCGGATACTGATTTGGAAATCCAGGGGAAAATATTGTACCATTTACAGCAGTCACATTGTAGCCACATGGAGCTGAAAACAAAAAGAATGAGAGAGAGAAAAAGAGAGAGAGAGAGAGAGAGAGAGAGAGAGAGAGAGAGAGAGAGAGAGAGAGAGAGAGAGAGANNNAGAGGAGGATGTGTCTGTCAGGAACTGTGTTTGTGTCAATTCATCTTTTTATTTATTAATATGCTTATTTATTTATTTGTTACCATGGGCTAGTTACTGGCACAGCTTTCAAACACTACACCCACGGTCTGTCATGCAGGTAAATAAAACAATATAGTTCAGTTTCCCCATTCTACCATATGTCCCTTCCACAACAGCGGCCATACAGCACTGCCCTATGTTTATTTATTAAGCCGCTGCAGCCCACAAGTCAGAGGCAAATCCTACCGGCGGAAAGTTCCGGCTGAGTGAAAAAGGGCTCCAAAGATAATGTGAGGGGGTATTGATCGATTCAAGGCTCTGATTTTTTTTTTTCACACAACAGTGCTTATACTGATGATCAAGGTGGCAATTTAGAACAGGTCCCAGTAGCACATCTTCAGTAGTTTTCTTTTAAAGAGTGGGAATTAAAAGACCAGTCACGGAAAAAACAACAGGCTACACACAACAGACCCCTCTGGAATAAAGACAGTGGTGTGAAAACACCTTTTAAGATCTGCCTTACTCCACTGGTGCACCTACTGCTGCAAAAAAAGTGCAAAAAACTTCCATTTCCCTTCTTGTTTTAAAAAAAAAATGACTGTTAAAATCAAGCATAGATTGAATGGGCGTTTAGAGATTCTGGAAAGGTGTCCAATCTCTAATTTCACTTACCCTCACAACGTGGAAAAGGATGATTCCATTTTCTGTTCATCCCATGTTGACATGTGAGCACAGGGTGACCCACCAAAATGTACCCAGGGAAACACTCAAAGGTGATAGACTGTCCTGCATTGTAGTCATTACTGATGATATATCCATTGGTAAACTTTGGTGGGTCTTGACAGTTTTGCAGTTCATATGCTGCAAGAGAGAGTTCCAATATATTCACACAATGGCAGTTCCAGATAAATGTAAATAAAACCATTAAGAAGACCTGCATTCTTATCAGTTAATTTTAGAGCGAGTAGGGCTTGAGAGGCCTGTATCTTTACATGTTGCATTAACTTTGAAGGTAATTCATCTTTTATTCATCAGGTGGGACACACAATGGGTGAGGAGACTAGCCAGCCCTGGCAGAATAAAACGTCTGGCAAGCAGAAAAAAGGAACTAGTGAAACACTAGGGGACTGCTGGAAGTTGCCATGACTTAGTTTCTCAGCAGCAATATTTCCAACTTACTATCCACATTGTTTTTGGGTTAAGAGGCAGAAGGTGTACTGTATGAGCGTGAACTGCAGCCACATCAATGCAGCAATAACAGCTGATTCAAAGGCTTTCACGATATAAGGAGAGAAACTCATAAAGGGAAGAACAAAAAAAATCTATAGATGAGTAAGTTGACCTAAAGGGAGACTTTGGTGAGAAGTCTTAGCAAATGACACAGACCTCATATGTCCAGTATTCTATTCAAAAGGGATTGATCTTGCTTTAATTAGACTGCTTTCATTATACTGGACTAATCCTGAAATTATATTTGACAAGCAAACTGAGATAAGCCACATTTAACAATCAACAGGTTTTAGGGGTCAATTTCCAGGCTAAGCTTTGACCTGAGTAAAGCCAGTTATAATGAATTCTTTTCACATTTTATTGACTGTGGCATTAGTCAGAACAGAACACAGCAAGGTGCAGTCAGGTTATCCAAGACTGTGTTTCCCAAAAGGCTTATTGTGTTATCATCACCATTAAATGAGAAAGAGAGACTCCTTTTGAACGTTCTCTTTTTCACTTTCAGTGGTCATAGCACAACAATGCCTTAGATGAACACAACCAAGTATTGAATAGAAAAGTAAGATAAAAACAAACAAAAAATAAGACGTACTGTACATTTGAACATGTAAATGAAAAAAAAAGAATATTCCGGTAAAAATAGGAAATGCCTCACCTTTGTATGTTAACCTGAAACCTTGCTGATTTTGCGAGTGGTCAGTGTAGAAATGAATAACAATCTCATGTGTCGTACTTAGGAGGTCAGGTGGTAGTTGAGTTCCACTGAACTGACCAATCAGAGAGCTACTGTGCTGAGGTCCATTGCGCACCTCTAAAAAATCGTGGTTGACTTCAGAGGTGAAGTTCACAAACTGGATCAAGGCTCCTGTAAAGACAAAGACAAAAACAGGAAATTGAACATCAACACTTACGTATCATCTGTAAGATGTCTATTTCCCCCTCAATGATTTATTTTATTCAGCATCACGTATTGGATGTTTCAAATTACTTCCTATTGATTTTTTTTTTTTTAAATCTCTGTATTTGTGCTTATTTTGCATCATAACAAGAAAAGGAACAAGAGTTTGTATATTCAATTTTGCCAACACCTTAGTGATTTTAGAATCCGACGCATCCTTTTGTGTCTGAGGGAAGGATGATTTATAAGCCAACCTTAGGCCTGATACATAAGTGCACACTCTGAGCTGCTCTAAGATTTCTCTCCAGATACAACATGCATAATGAATTGTTGTGGGGCATTTCTCCCACTATGACACTAAGGACATCTCTGACAGGGATTATTCCACTGTCAGGCAAAGGTGTGCTATTCAAAAAATCCCCTATTGAAGCGCTTTTGCCTGCACTGAAAATTACCATCAGGATGAGCAGGGCCGGCATTTGTTTGTGTTGTGCAATGGGAGGCAAAGCACAGTCTGGTTAAAAGTGAACGGTAATAGAGTTTGTGATACACAATATAAACATGATCTCTTTTCCTTGCACATAAGCTGGTTGATAGGGCAGAAAATTGCTTTAGGATTTCTCTACGTTTTTTCTTTTTTTTTTGTGGTTGTTTGTTTAAGTGTGGGAGTGTGTGTGTCTCTGCTCCAAGACAAGAAAGAATGACTTCTGAATCACATAGAATCATAGTGTGCTGTTCTTCCTTTTGAACTGCTATGAGTCAAAGAAAACTTGGCTACAACCAATAACTTTTCTAAATTAGGTAAGCAATTTGAATCAAGTTCTGCATAAATGCTCGATTTTCATCATAGTTTACAAGAAACTTGTTGATGTGGTGTAACCTACAGTAATGTTCCTTACTGGTTAAAAGTCACACGCAACAGTGATGTCTATTTGAGGATGTATTTGTCACTGGTGAAAGGCAAACCCACTTCAATTTAGCTTTGGATAATTTGCAAAGATGCAGGTATCGCATACACCATTTCTATACACAGATGACAGATGTTCACTCTTTTATTTAGGTGATGTGATGTATAGGTGAAATGTGAGGTATATACAATTGCAGCCTGCTGCAATATATTATTTAAAAGTCAAATAAAAGTCAAATCACCTCGGAAAGAAATGCAATTCAACATGAAAGGTGGTTACACAACTCCCTAAATCGGTCTTTAGAAAAGGCTGAAAGAGGTTTTGATGGAGGAGAGAGGCCTGTTTTTACCCACAAGGAGTTGTGGAGGTCGCTAACTGATCTTGGCTGAGATTTTAAAACCACTTGCTGACAAAGGTGACAACCTTACCATATCCGACTGGCAGTAATATCCTCCAAGTGCAGTCGAGATTGCCTGGGTAGTTTCCAGGAAATCCAGGGCTTAAAATCACATTGGTCAGATCGTAAAGGGTGCCACCACATTTAGCTGTTAAACAAAAACAAAACAAAATTACTATAATGCATTCAAGTGAAAACATCTCATATTTAACAACCACATATTAAAATGAGTCTCATCTTTGCTGAGTAATGCCAAATACTAAGTTTCGCTCAGTCTTACCAATGCACAATGGAGGAGGGTAATTCCACCTTCTTACAGTCCCGGGCATACAGGAGATATGCGAATGGCCCTGCACAAAAAGAAATCCACACTGTCATACAATACACCAGACCGAAAAAAAGAGATTTCAAGAAACAGATAAGGAGGCCAGCTGTCTCCAAATCCTTTTTGCAGGTCTCCGATATCTTTTTTTTTTTCTTTTGCTTTTGCTTCTTCTTCAAAGCGACTGCCAATGTCAGCCTCCACAAACACCCACCTGAAGCACATATCCTGGTTCACAGCTGAATGACACCACCTCATTCACCATATAGCGGTCGCCTGTTTTGATGCCATTGGCTGGAATGATGGGCTCAGGGCAGGAGGTGAGTGCAACAGCTGAAATCAAGAGATCAGATCATAAGATCATATCAACAAGATCAAGAGAGAGTTTTTTACAATTGCACATGTTTGTGTTTGTGCTTCTGAGTGCTTTGCATTTCCATTCGTATTTGGCATTAATCTGGTTCAGGCAGCACTTTCAAATGCATTTCTTCTCTTTTGCATTAAACATAATAAAGTGTTTTTTATCAGTGGCAATTTCAAAGTTTCAGATTTACAAATGAAGGTGCCATGTTTCACATTGTTGACATCTCTGTAGCCATGCACAACCTGTGCTGATTCAACGATGCCAAGGAAAAAATGGTTATACATTCTACGTCCATTTAAAAGAAAATGGCTGTTTTAAAGTTTTATGCTTTAATATCTGATTTTTATGTATTTATGTCATTGTTAGGGGAACAACGAAGGCCATAGGTGCTTGGCCATGAGCAAAAGGAATACATCAGCATACAGCATCTTGTACAAGTACGCCAATGAAAGGCTACTCGAAAACAACCAACCCATGGTCACCCTCTGAGACTGCCTACACTGAATGTGACGCCTCTCTTTAAAATGTAGATTTTCGAGAAAGCAAGTCTGACAAACCCCCCCCCCCCCAACACACTCACACACGCAAAAAACACACACAAAGACAGACATAACTGTGTGTACACACACACACACACACACACACACACACATACACTCACAGTAGTAGACCAAGGCGACAGCAGAGCACTCTATGTTGCCAAGACAACTGCTTTAGTGCAGCAAGGAAGAGAGTATGCCGCATGCTTCCTCCGCGTCTAAACGTGCTGCGCTGCAGGTGGCACCATCCCTTTGTGTGTCAGCCTTAAACAGTCATGCCTCTCCCCCATTGCTGGGAGTGGGGAATCCACTGCGTTGTGGAAAATTAGCATGCGGTACCAGCATCTTCCTAATTGGAACGTTGTGAGTTGTCTGTGCCATAAGAAAGGAAGATCACAATTTTCCTTGCTCTTTGGGTACAGCAAGTTCACGGGAAGTGATTAATCCTGATTTGCTTAATCCTCCTCAAAAGGCATTTTTTACGCTCTTTCACCTGTTTAGTTTGATTGTGTTCATGAAAAAAAATGTTTCCCACTGTATCATTATATCTGCCATAAATGGCGATACTTTCCCGACAATTATAAGTGCTCAATGAATCACTCTGCATTGCTAAAAGTCATTTAGAGCGACCACTGATTTGATGTGGTGCTCAACGTGACATGGTGTCAAACACCCCCCCCCCCCCCCCCCCTAAATCTGATTACCCGTCATTCACATTCACCACCAAAATTCCACATCCACATTCTGTTGCTGACATCCACATTCTATGCAGAGAGGCCATTCTCTGCCCCGTTCTGGGGATTAATCGATAAAGTGCCACATGTCCCCAGCTCTTCGCAGATGAATGATATACTTAGAGGGAAAAATAAACTGACATTCTCCTCTTGAAAAGCACTGCCAGCTTCACAAAGGACAAGAGCTTAACCTTTGGAGAGGAGTGCGAATTGAGACACATGCACACACAAGCACAGCAAATGAAGCTGTGCTTGGCCTCAGTCCTGATTGCGTTTATACATGGTATCCCTCCAATCCAATCAGGTCTGTTACACCCCCTGTTTATATCAAAGTAGAAATCTAAAACACTACCGAGAGGTTAGGGAGCATTACGATTAAATGAAAACACAGAGGTGTATAGGATACACTTACTGTAGGTTAGGTTTCTGAAATGAATAAATCCACTATATCTTAGATTTCTGGTTATTATGTATCACTTCTTAACAGTTTCAAACTAAATAGCCAGAAGAGACCTGGAACGATGCATCCTGGCAGTGTTGAATACACAAGCACTTTGCCGTCCTCATGAAGTTGCCTGATAGCATTAAACGCCATCTATTTTCTTGGGATGGCGCAATCTGCTGTGTCAGTGGCGGAAATAGCATCTTTACCTCTGAGATCGCAACGAGATGAGCGTTGGCTTCCACGGACCCTCAGTAATGTGGTGAAAAGTGTGCAACTGTGCTGGAAAAGATCTCCACTCTCCAGTGGAGTCGGGTCCTGCATTACTCCCACGTAACACATGGCCCTGCTCTTTAAGTGGACTGCTTGGGAGAAATGGCCAAATTGGGCTGTCTCCCAGGTGAAAAGCAGTAGACAAATTGGAGATGTTAGGAGTGAATTAGGTGAAATAGTATAGATCAGGACAGGCCCTGCAAGCCACTGCACACGTTTTCTTTTGTTGGGAGAGACCTTGATAGCACCAGTGGTCACAGAGACATAGGACCCTTGATGTTATCAGAGGCCAGGGTAAAGGCAGCTTCCCATAGCAGACATCGTGACTGACTCACTTGTGAGTGTGAGTGAAAAATGTGAAGCGCTACCGAGTTTGGGTTCAGGGTCAAACGCCGGTTTGAAAAAAAATTGTTTAATTTAATTCCAAAACATGAGAAGTAGCAGTTAAAATTCCATTGTAAGTCATGCACGTCAGACTGGAGATTCTGCCAATAGACACAATACACGATAACCACAATATCGTTTTTTTTTCTCTAATATTTTGATTTAACTGTTGATTCTTGAGAGAGCAGTCAATGTGTTTTAAAGTTTCGATAATTGTCTTGACAATTAAGGGTGAACCCACCGTTAAATTGCACAATGTGCTGTATTGAATAGCTCTGATTACCATCAGTC
>JASCQX010000045.1:6525500-6536021 GCA_030264415.1 Sardinella fimbriata
ACACACACACACACACACACACACACACACACACACACACACATACACAAACACACACACACACACACACACACACACACACACACAATCAAACTCACTTTGATAATTATTTATAATATTAACATGAACAAAGTTCATGATCACAACACTTAGTATAATCATTTTTATGGCTATAATTATATTGATATATTATGATTATTGCTATAATATTAAGAAAGGATTAGACCATCCTAAGTATGACTTATTTAGCTATGGACAGGAATCATGTCAGAACATTAAGGAATAGAACTTTAAGTATAGTATAACTCCAGAATGACTTGAGAAACTGACCACTGAGCAACTGAAAACACTTCATTGCTGCACTCACTAGGCCAGACACAGTTTATGGAGGAAGTCTAGAGGAAGTGTGGGTTGGATGTGTGTATGTTTAGCATAGTTAAAATTGTACACAGACTTCAACTACAGAGTATACCTCGGTGCCTGTCCATGTTTGGAAGGCACCCATTTGGGGAAGTCTAGACAAAGTCTACTCAATCAATAGTATGGATTTTGTGAGCTTTTTTCAATGTTTGTTTGCCTTATGTAATCCCAGATGACTCATGTTTACAATAAAATTCTGACCTTCCAACTGCTATGGCTCTGGCCATTATCCTCTACCGTACCAAGTGCATGTAAAACATATGAATTCCCTCCATTAAATGTAAACTCAAGCTATAAAAGGGAGTTGAGACTGCTGAGTTAGGAGAAAGTTTCTGTGCATAGGTTTCATGGCTCATTGCAATGTATCAGGACATGACTGGACTGCATTGGACTGTACAAAGAAAACAGACTTTGTTCGGTACAAAAGAACAAAGAACTTGTCAAAATACTTGTGCTGTGATGATGAAAAAGACCTAAGGTAGGCTCCTATTGCCGTCTACAAATCTAGTAATCTATGTACAGATTAAATCAAATATGGTCCTTTCCAGTGCCTTCTGTCACATTTTCTTTTCTATCACTGATTAGGGAGACACAACCAAAGTCTCTTGTCAGAATCAGAGGATTACATCTTAGAAATGGATATGGGCATTTCTAATATGTTACTTGATGATACACATGATCTTTCTCTCAAGACTGTTTGTCAAATACAACTGGTAGATCTAGTGGGTCTTTGAGCATGATTTTGAAGCATCACGTTTTCTGCATCATGCAAAATTTCCTCTGCATTCGACTGCTGTGGTTGCAAGTAAAATATTAGTGGATTATCTTGGCTGCATTCCAGATGTGTACCTGAGGGATGTTCTTACACAGCAAGCTGCATTTATGGCCTGGTACAGAGCATATATAACATCTAGAGAATATTGATGAGAGATCTGTCCTTTGAGAATAATTATAAAAATTAAATCAAGTCAATGAATAACTTTGATCACTACTAATCTAATCAAATAGTCAACGAATTGAATAATCATGTGATCAAGGTTACGGAATACACTATAAACAGAATGTTGGAGGAAAGCAACACATCATTAGAAACAAACAAACAAAAAAATACAAGGAGTGGTAGGAACTGAAAAACACTGTTGACTTTTCACATAACAACAACAATAACACAACAACAATATCTTGCCCCTAAAATCACTTTGAAGACATACCTTTTTTAACAGGCGTGTCAGTCTGACAATTGAAATGCAAACTCCTCTGGGATGCTGAACTCTCAAGCAGACTTGCCTTCCACAGTCTCATTAGCCCATGGTCCAATAACTACTGTGGAAATTAGGGGAGCTGAACATGCTTAGATTGGATGTAGGTGTAGCATGAACCAAACACCACCACCACTGAAGCATAGAAGATTAAGAGCTCAGATCATTACCTCTGTGAACTGTGAATGGGCTATGTGCCCAAGGTCAGGCAGTTCAAAGATGATCAGACCATTAATTACACTGCTACATGTGTGACTATAGTGGATGAACATGTCACTGGGCATTTCTGAGACTTTTGTCGGTCCAAATGACCAAGTTAATTTGGGCCAAAAATAATAAAAAGAAGACCAGATCCTTTGGATTTTCCCTCTTACAGTAGTATATAAAGGCACACCAGGCAATCTTATGCTGGTTTAGGGTTAATTTGTAAGCTTCGTAGTCACGCTGATGGTGAAATGACTCATTTCGGGGTGAATGAAGGCTCTCTCAGAACCCTCTAGCACTTGTACATGCACAATTACAAAACTTGCAGATTTTTGACGGCGAGCCAATGTAAAACGAAACCAAAATTGATCCACGCATTTATTACCTTGTCGGTCAACATAACTATAAAAATGATCAAGCGGTGACTGTAGGGTAAAAAAGTCGCGAGCTTGCCTTTAACCTGGCTGGCTGGCTTCAAGACTTTAAGAGCAGGAAGGGCAACCTTCACAGAATAATACAATTATTTGTCACAAATGCACTTTGCAGATTATTCCATTCATTACAGTGTAATGTCACATGAATTGTGCAGTTTAAGAGCGTGTGTGTGTGTGTGTGTGTGTTTCTGAAGTCAGGGAAACAAATGGAAGAATTGTGTTAGCTGATAAGATTTGTAAACGATGTGCAAAACTATAACATGTTTTATGTTAATTTAAATATCATTGCTGTCCTCAAGACCCTGTTCCGAGCCAAAGCAAGGGCTTTCAATCACGTTGATTAGGGACATTAGTAACTGACAGTAAGACAAGCCAGCCAGGGCACTCTGTCAACATAGACAATTAAACTCATTGGGGCTGGTTTGCTAAATTGCCTGAATGAGTCCCTGATTGAATGACACCAGAAAGATCTCGTAATCAATTTAATAAAGGAGCCAAATTCCTGTGTGGCGCATGTGGATGCAGGGAAAATTTCAGGCCATCAAGCCTGACATTTGAAAGTCTTTGAAAAGATAATTTCTTGATTTAAATGCTGCCCAAGCCCACGCCTCTTTGCTAGGACCAAAGAACTGACAAGGCAACTTCAGGCACATGATTTGGGAAAATAACTTTTTTAGTTGATAGCACTGGCATCTGGTATTGCCTAGGATTTCTCCCTGGAATCGATGCATGGAGCACAATGTGCGTTTGTCCAGTTTTATTTACTTATCTATTTATTTATTATTTCTTTGGTATTGCTGCAAATTTTGCATAGCATTTCATGGAAGGCTGATCATGAATAGCTACTGATACAGGGAGTGAGTGTATATAACCGAGGCTTGGCTTACACTTAATGTCAACTCACTATCCTTATATTATTAATAAAAAAAACCTGCAGCGACATCAAGTTAGATACTCTATCCATAACACTATCCAAATATGCTGCATCTTGCTGGAAACACCACAAAATGGTTTGTCAAGTAAAGGGCCTGGCCTGCCTAAAATAGAGCCCATGAGCAAGAAGCACAGCGCTATTTTCAATAACCATAACTGTGCTAAACTGTCCATGATGTTGCTGAGCAATCTGATGACCCACTCAAAGTCCATGCATGTTGTTAGGACTGTCAGTTGAGTTGACAAACCTCTGAATCGTAATTGGAATCAAAGGACCTACAGGACTGGGGTGCCAGAGGCCTGTTAAATGGACTGCATTTATATATAGCCCTCTTCTACTTCAAGCGCTCAAAGCGCTTTGCAATGTATGCCTCATAGTCACCCACCAGTGTTGGCAGCTGCCATGCAAGGTGCCAACCTACCATCGGGAGCAAATTGGGGTTAAGTATCTTGCTCAAGGACATTTCGATGGGGTCATGCAGAGCGGGGCTCGAACCTGCAACCCTCCGGTTACCAAAAAACACCTCCACAGCCACCACTGCCCCTATTTCTGGCCCCAAAACATGAGTAGCATGACATGAGTGGTCTGGCTACTAACCAGGCGTCTGTTTCCCAAAAGCATAGTTGCTAACCAGTTAGCAACCATGCTGGTTAGCAATAGACAATTGCATTGCAACCAACATAGTAACTTACATAGTCAGCAACTATGCTTTTGGGAAACGGATCCCAGGGCTTTATTTCAACAAATGTTACTGTATCTCTGTTTGTGACCAAGGTATCTTAATGAAAAATACAAGACAGAGGTTCAGAGGCTTTCAGCTACCCATGTGCAATTAGAAATAGAACTTGATATTATGATGTGAAGATGCAATAACTAAAGTGACCTAAGGCTAACAATAAATAAATATGGTAAATTGGTTCTTGATTAATGATACAGCCTTCTGTGAACTTCCAATTAATCGATTCACTGCAGTCAAGTTTTTCTTTTGAAGTTCCTTGAAAGAAAAAAAAAGTCAGGACGAAAAAAAAAAAAAAAACATCCAAACACTTCTTATACCACAACACCACGAGAAATACCACAGCTATTCCATCAAGTCCTACCAGTGCAATATTAACTATAGAGATATAGCCTTCACTTAATAACACAGTGTGGATGTACTTGTACATCAAGTTTACAGGTAATCATGTAGGCCAATCATGTCTTCAGCTACAGTATACAGGAACAGACATATCCCATGTCTGAGATGTATTGCAGTACATTAATGTCCTGTTTTATACCTCATTATCACTCCTTAACACTACTCTTGGCTGCTTTTCCCATGACAGTGGCAGCAGCTGTAATTTAAAGAGTCATTTTTAATATGATATATTGTTGATGGTGGAGACAGCCATGCACTAGATTGCCGGTAGAAATCTGACTGAATCCTGCAGATAGTCCCAGATACAATTGCATTTACATTTAAATATGTTGTGGGATGGAGAACACCATTTTCCCATCACTGATTTTGATATTCGCGACAGCACTCCATTCCTTCTTTTCCAAACAGGTGACTAAACACACGATAAATCTTATCTTATTGGCCAAGGTTGACAGGGTTTGACAAAATACATGACATACACACATTTTCTAGAACCGTACCAAAGGAGATATTCAATCAGCCAAGCCTTTATTTGCACTTCATTGGTATGGTGACACCTCTTTGCATTGTCTACATGACACCATCCACTGTGACAGACCAATTCGATTGTCTCTTTCCGGGTAATGGTGTTGTTTATGAGGGGTGGAATGCCATTGGGATGCAGTCGGTGCACGGCGTGTGTGCAACATGACCTGCAGTGAGAAGACAACGCTGAGGTTTATGTAAAATTCTATCTCCGAACCCCCCAGAAAGATGACTATTTTTAAGACAACAACTGTATTATGTGGCAAATTAAGACACATAAAGGAGGCAGAGCCCCATGAGATGGGGGAAAGAGAGAGGGAAAGAAAAAGAGGGCGAAAAAGAGAGGGGTAGAGAGAAAGGGAGAAAGAGAGAGAGAGAGTTATCTTGGCAGAGTGCCATTGAAGCTAGAGCAAATTCAGCAGAGACAACAGGAGGGGGGCCACAATGACCGACTAAGTGATCGTCAGGCAGTTGTCAGAATGTCAGAGGGAGAATAAAGAATGCAAAGTGTTCTGCTTATGTTATTGTTGATAAATGTAATGTATGAAGTGAAGTGTGGAATTTTTCATTAGATAAAGTGTCTACAAAGCAAAGGTGCTTGACTACCTAAGCTGCTAGCGCTGTGTCTTTCCTGTCAGAGATCCCTCCTTCTCTAATATACACAGTTCAGATTTCTGTCAAAAGATAATAAAGTACATATTTATTGGTCATGAGATATCTGAAGCAAAACAACTGATGCAAGAGTAGCACCAAAAGAGCTATTCAGGAAGCCCATTTCATATGACAGCACCGTATGCTACTGAAAGACATTTACCCCAGGGAAAGCATCAACAAAATATCAGTCAAATAGCATCCTTTACTCCACATATTGCCTGTGGTCTACATCTTAACTGTGTAATGTAGCATACCTTGCTAATGGCTACAATAAGTGTCAGAGTAATGTTGGTTTCAAATTCTCACTTCTAACAACCAAAACCATAAAAAACATGGCACAGACACAAATTAAGATGAAGTAATCAGCTTAAAGTGTTTTAAGTGTTTTAAGTGTTACAGAGGCTGCTAAGGGTTTTGTTAAGATTTACTGTATATTCAACTATTAAGGCCTAGATACAGCACACAGATGGACAATTCCCTTACATGACCCATGCATAAGATTATTCAGTAACACTTTCTTCAAGCATTATGTGCATTTATAAAGGGTTAATGCATTCATAATGTCTTATACTCTAACTAATGACATTAGTATTCATAACTGTTTATTAATTCTCTAAAGACATTATAATGTTATCATATACATGTAGGCCTTTATAACTTGATAAATCACAAAGCCTTATAAGTTTGCTTGACGTTATACAAAGGAAACACCACTTTACTTACAGTATTATTGTCTGTAATGGTGCCTTATTGATTATCATTAGTAATTACGTGTTCATCTCACTTTTCTTAGAATATGCATTGAGCACTTAACTCTTCATTATTTGGCATGAGCAACTGGACATATAAAAGGACAACTAACACATAGCTTTAAGGGTCATTAGAATGTATAGACTGTTATGAACACTAATGTCATTAGTAATAAGGCTTTATGAATGTGTTATAGCCATTTATGAATGTGTTTGTGATGCTTTATCAATACTGGATTCATAGAAAGTGTTACTGATAACTCATTCATAGACCACTTACACTAACACTAGCTACACTAATGCATTGAGCATTAGAACAAAATAAATAAAACAGGATATGGTAACTTGTTATGACAGTGATGTCATTTGGTCAACTGGTTACTGTCATGACAATAACCATGTAGTAACAAGTAACAAAATAACTTACGCCCAAAAAAATGTAATTTTGTCAACCCATATGCATAATAGTGACACTGATCTGATCTGAGGGTTTAAGCTTCACTCTGTATTCTCAGTCTTACAATGCATGCCAAAGCTGATAATGTGCATTAGATTGTCATCAGATTAGACATATGCACATGATCCAGCACTAAAGCATTTAGTATGCTTACAGTGTAACCTGCAATTACCCGTCCCTGTAATCACCAATATCTCCAGCCATAAACCGTCTGGAGATATCATTTGAAACAATGAAACAAAATCAAAGCCACTTGTGAAAGCCATGCCACACTATAAAAATGGCAGCACAGATTTGTACTGTGTGCTCTGGTAATTGAATCGCATCAGGTATCTAAGGCATGCGATATTGATTTCACTCGACACGACATACAGTAGAATACCCAAAAGGCCTGTCCTACCCACGCTGTTGCACTGCAGCAAGGAGCATCGCACCAGTCCATAGGGTGTACAGCGTACAATGCCACAAGTCAGCCATCAAGCATCACATGCATTTTATATGTATGTACTGTGGTGCACGCAAGCCACTGATTGTGAATGTCTTGCAATGGGAATGCTTTTTACATTCAAATAGATCAAATGGTACATAAGAAACAAGAGGCCTCAAGTGTATTCACAATATACGACATGAGCAACATAAACAGGTTTCTCGTAGAAATATTTATGAATGTGTCCATGTGTTATGAATGACAAACACTTTCTAGTTGTACTGTGGAAAGTTAACTTGCTGGGGCATCTCGAGGGAAAGGGTTCTGTAACTGACTGAATAGAAAAGTATTCATACTCATGTGTCCTTGTTGTACCAATGTGGTATAAGTAAAATGTACCACATACAGTATGGCCAAATCCTGAGTGATTTAGCCCCACGTCCCCATGTCCCTGTCCCCATATCAGTCATCATGTGACAACATTTGTTCAGGACACTGGTGAACAAACACTGATTATCAATGTTTCTGTCCGTTTCCCTGAAAGAAATGGCTTTATTTTGATGTATTGTGATGGAGTCAATCTTGCAGGATGATGAAATGTCAACTAAATAGCTAGGAATGTGTCATTTGTGAGGAGAGGAAAGCATTTTGACATCTGGTAAGACACATTATTTCAGGTTGTATAAAAAAAAAATATTAGTAAAACATGTGTACTCCCACAACACGAAAACATTGTGTAGCCTACTGCTGTCACAGAGAAACACCAAGATATGCCTTGCATACTTCTATTTGAGTATTTGACAGAATTATGTAAGAAAATCAAAAGCACTGACCCTTTAAATGTAATAAAAATGTAAAAATGTAATTATCTCAACCCAACACAATTCCAGCGGGAACTCATGGCTTCAGGCAGAATGTTCCCTTTTTCAATTGCAACAGGCTTGCCAGACATAATGTCACTGGTGCAATACTGGTTCCAGTTATTATGGATGTCTGATGTACCATAGGGCACTCTCCCTCACACCACCAGCTGGGCATACAGTGCAGCCATTCCTAACTCACAGAATTGATGGAGCTCCAGGCATTGGGAGTTGTTTACTTTTTCTCTGGGAAAAAAAGTAGTTGTGGTCATTACCAATCTAGTTCATTTAAAACACAGTGGAACATGTACCTAAAAACCAGAAACCTACTAGGGTCAGATGTGCGTGTGTATAACGATATCAGATTTTTCTAACGCAGTACTTAATAAGAGCCATAACACCCCCACAACTTCTACTCTAAACACTTAGGCTTTCACATTAGCCTGAGAGTACTGTCATTTGTTATGATTTGTCTGTGCTTCACCTTATAAAACTGTACCGAGTCACCTTATCATGACTACTAAACGAATTGTACATTAACACATCATAAAAACATCATGGGTGAGCAACACCACCCAGTGAAATCCTATTAGCTTACTAGGTTTATTGCCATGTTAATCTTGATACTGAAACAGCGACTTCATGCATCACTTTACACAGTAAATCCACAGTAAACAATAAACAATTAGCTATATTTATCTAGCTATTTTACCAAAATTAGCTATTGTTACTTGAAGACCAGGGGCCAGGGGATCTTACAAGGTATGTTTGGGTAACTTCTCTAAAATAACTATGCATATTTTGCATGGCCAATGTGCACAGAGCAGGGAAAATGGCTTAAAATCAAGTAGATCACAGACAAGATGGTGCCAACACGGCAGAATTTGCTATGTTCTAGGATAGAAATGAAAGGGCTTAAAAAAAAGGCTTAAAAAGGCAGCAGGGGTAACAACAACCAAGTCATCTGCTGTATTACTGTCTCACCAGTAGTGCATGGGTGCTCCTCCCTTACTGTGAGCACGGGTGCAATCAAGCACAGCATCCTATGTCCTCTGACTTCCCAAATAAGCCTCATCTTATGTCCAAAAATAGCTCAATTTTATGCTTAAGCTCATTGGCAGGAATTCAATTTAGCCAGCGGATTTTAGTGGAATGAAAAAAGAAAAGACAGGAATGCAGACAGACAGACAGACAGGCACACATGCACAAACAAACAAACAAATAAACAAACATTTAACAGGTAAAAAAAAAAGACTGTAAAGCTCACATTAGAGATTCTTTTCATAGAATGCAATACACTGATACACTGCCGCTGGTACCAGGTTATGTTAAACAAAAAAATCAAGCAGTATGTGCATGCTTTGAGTCGTATAGAAACATCTGTGCTGGATCTGGCCGTGCCTCCAGTGAGAGCCTCTATTTTCATCTCCACGGAAGGGCAATCGAGGGCTGCAGGGCAAACAACTCATTGGCTTTTAAGACGCCAAATGGACTCCAAAGGACTCCACTGAGAGGCGGCCACTGAAGTCAAGCCTTACTTCACAGTCGCAAATGAACTCTCACATGCCACAACAACACTGGCTGGTTTTACACCCCTGCCCCTCCCCTCCAAATTCAGTGTCTTCCACAAACTCCTCTCAAATTCGCCAACGAGTTAATGATTAAACTCACACCAGCTCAGAGTTTGAAGACCTTTTAGAAATCAGATAGAAACTTAAAGGTCGTACTTAAGACAAAAAAAAAAAAAAACAAAAAAACACATGAGCAAGTCTACCAGTTTTTTTTTTTTTTTAAATCAGCAGCAGCGCCCACTATAATCCTCTGAGTGGAAATGCAGTAGCCTACTCACTGGCTAGGACACAATAGCTCACGCTGAGGCATGGTGGGCTGTCCCTAATGACTGTCAGTATCTGTCAAGAGTGGCCGTGCTGCCCAAGTTGCTCATTCTGCCTCCGTTTGAAAAGTCCCCGAGTACACCTGTCACTCGATCCCTAGGCACACTCCATATTCATCGCAGGCGACAGATGTTGCGCCAGAGTGAGATCTTTCGACTCTGCGAAAGGGGGGCGCGAGTTGACACAGATCCCCTGCAGTCTGAAACAATGGGACGCTCCCTGGCATTTGCCTATCATTAGCAGACTGGCGATACGCGCCCCAAAAAATACGGACCCCCGTCTGAAGGGGTTCACGTGGAAACACAACAGAGGTCGCACTTGACACGCTGAGAGCCGAGCCCACTAATGTCAGCGTTCAAAGGGACCTGCTTATCTGCATACACGCTATTAGCCTTCAGCTGACTGATATGAGTAAGCACCCAGTGAGCTAAAAACAGAAACCCCATTGTGCTGCCCTTACAAGCTTGTTGTCAAGGTGCTTTAGTACTTCTCTCTCTCTCTCTCTCTCTCTCTCTCTCTCTCCCTCCCTAAAATGACTGCAGCATCAGTCGGCTGTCTACAAGCT
>JASCQX010000045.1:6741557-6758073 GCA_030264415.1 Sardinella fimbriata
CGCTGGCTGACTAGTGCGTCTGGTTCCACCTGGCGACAGGAGCGATGCGAGCCAGCTGACACATGGTATCCAAAAATCCTCATGTCATCTGTCAAACCGATGAATGCTAACTCACCTTGCTAGCTGACTTTAGCTTACGAGAGATGACCTTGTGTAAACCGATCTGCATACTCTAAATAGTAGACGTTAGTCAGATTTTTTTCACATTTTCTCCACTACCGTTTACAACTATTGTGCTCTGAATGTCACTTTAAATGCCCTGTCTACGTCGCATCTTCCACACATCCAAGCAGCCGATTTTTTTTTCTGTGCGATTTTCACCACTCCACTCCTGGGAGCTGTACACCTCGAAGGAACGCATTTAACGTCCACCAATCAGCTTCCGCGATGTTAGGACGCTGGAAACGTCAGTTTTGGTACTCATGAAGAGAGGTGTGTGACTTTGCTTTGGCACAGCGCACATAGGAAAGCGCTGTATGTAACTTGGCTGTAGGTAAACCATGGTACTGCGAAAGACAACGCGTGATGTGGCCACCTAAGCTTCGAGAGCGTTTAGTGACAACCGATTTTGCGTGGACTGCTGGCACAGTTTTTGGTTGAACTTCCGTCTGATGCAAAGCTTGTCAAACACTGAAGTGGCAACTTGGACAGCTAGCAAGCTATCGGTAGCTAGCAACCTCTGCTAAGTTAGAAAGCAAAATCTCAGCTAAGGTAACCTGAACTTGTTTGTATCCAGGGAAAATGATGTCGAGTCTTGAAATATGCATTGTTTTGCAGTAGTTAACGTTTGTCCATCTGTAAAATCGAGTTAGTTATCCACATTAACATCTGTGACTGCGACTAAGTAAACCTGAACGTCCTGTTACGATAACCTAGCGCGCACATTTCTTGTAGCAGGTTTTCTTCATGTCGACGAATGACCGCCTAGTAGTTAGCTAGGTTGCAAAGTTTATACTGTAAAATATGTTAAAACCGTAGGGCTGATGATTCAGCGTTAGCAAGCGTGCTTCGTGGTGAAGTGTGTCCATCATCCACGTTTCGTCGCGAGATTTGGGCGTAGCTAGTTGCAAGTTTGGAAGCCTGGGAGCTATCAAGTATTAACACATCTCGTTGTGGGCCAGGTCGATGCTGGGAACATACATACCAGAAGAGATTGGTTATAGAAGCTGAGATTTGCTGGGTTGCCATTGGGGTTGTCGTAGAATCGCGATTGTGCCATAAATCATGCTGTTGTCTTTAGTTGTACACACGTACTCTTTGCGGTACTGGTTTCCAGCCGCGGTTATGCTGGGCACTGCCCCGGCTTACCTTCTCTCATGGGGCGCTTGGCGTCTCTTATCCACCGTTCTACCATCCAGACTGTATCACTCAATGGATGACCGCATATACTCGGTCTATCAGAGTATGGTTCTGTTCTTCTTCGAAAACTACACAGGGGTCGAGGTAAGTGTGGCTGCTGAGATGTAATGCTCATAGTAGAAACGAACAAGACTCACCATTCAATGCTAAGGTTTATTAGATTGAGCAAAAATCAAGTCAAGTCAACACCAGTTCCTCTTTGCAGAACGGGGCCAACAAGACCATGCAAAGGATGTTGTAAAGGGGTTAAGTAGTCAAAACCAGAGCGCCTCAGGCTGGCAGCAGGCAGATGAAAGCCTTCAGTGATCTTGGTTCTGCGGTTAACAATATTTGCAGAAGAAGCGCTTCACCAACTTGTACCTAGCATCATTACTCAGTAATGCACTCTGGTGCAGCACTTTGTGCACTTCCAGCTGGAAGCTAATGGTGCCCCTTCCCCTCCTACACCCATCTCGCCTACATCCAGTATTCATCCTATCAGATTTTATACTCCTTTCAGACACATGGATAATGTGAAAACTACAGGGTGTTAAGACTTTTTGAACCAGCATTCCCTGTCTGTCACCTTCATTATTTGGACTTTAAGGTGTGGTGTCAGAAATCTAAGCTGACTTGTAAAGCAAGTTGCATGTTTGCCAGACATTACTCTGCTAGTTTGCAATGCCTAGACTTCATGACAGTAATCGTAAACGGGTTTCTTTCTTTGAATAGAGCAGTGTTGTTTTAGACCAAACTTAAAATTTCAGTTCTTGGTATGGTTTCACTTTTAAATCACTGTTAGGCCGTTAGTGCCAAAACCATCCCAGGAAATGGGTAAGAGAAAATGGAGTGTACTTAATGAGTCATGTATGACTGTCGATATATCAGTGGGTGTGCATCCTATTAGGCAATCATCTGCAGGAGACACATTTGTCCTGTGTTGTAGGTTAACCTTGAACACCATTCCTTTTGTTACATGATACACTACATCCACTGTGGGTGGCCCCGCATGTAGGCCTGTATGATATTGGCCCTCTGAAGTTAAGATTGTTCAGGGAAACAAAAGATGGTTCTGCAACCTTTTATGCTGTCCACTAATAAATAAAACACATGGTACAAGGCAGAATATGGCAGTTGGGGAAAAGTTTGAGAATGAACCTTTTCTCTTTATGTGGCTGCCTTTTCATGTTTAATGTGGCCATCCATTGAGCAAGCATGAATGGAAAAGATATTAACTTAGGAGACCTATACAGAACAAGGCAGGCAAAGAGCAGTAAACTGGGAGATGCATTAAAAAAAAGTTTATAGTACGATATTGCTGTCTATTTTCGGTCAGCAAATGATGTCATTGATTTGTCAATTTTAATTCATGAAGGAATGGGGTCTTTCGTGCAAAGTGTGTTTTTGGCAAAACTACTTAGTGGATTTAATAACGGATCAAGAGAAGAAAGATAAATTCAAGGACATCAGGTCACACTTGACCTCTGCATTTGTTTTGGCAAGATTTTTTTTTCCAGTAGATATAGCGAGCAGTAACTATTCTGGGAAAAAAAACTAAATTACTATACTATACTACTATATTTTACTACTATATTTAACTATATTTTTCTTTCAGATTGTCATTTATGGAGATATACCAAAGAAGAAAGAGAATGTGGTCTACCTTTCTAATCACCAGTCCACAGGTTTGTTGCACTTGATGTTCTTGTTAGCTGTTAGCCATGTGTTTGATCATGCATCATACATTTTATAATGCTTTCAGCAAATACATACAACAAAAAATGACTTTTTTTTTGCCTGTATGTTAATTTTTCAACTCTTTTTGGGCAGCGGATTGGATCATTGCTGATATGCTAGCAGTCAGACAGGATGCACTTGGCCACGTAAGATACGTCTTGAAAGATGGTCTGAAGTGGCTCCCCTTGTATGGATGGTATTTTTCCCAGGTAACCCATTGCATGTGTGCATTACTGCATACACTGGTGAAGCTGTTGCAGCTGCTCATGAAGTCCGTAATATATTCTTCTGAATGGTGTTTTTGCCTTCATATTTGCCCAAAGCATGGAGGAGTTTATGTGAAGAGGAGTGCCAAGTTCAATGAAAAGGCCATGAAAAAGAAGCTTTTATCTCAAACTGCACTGGGAACACCAGTAAGTTTGTTCTTTATTTTTCTGCTTCTTGTTGTGCATTGTTATAATTTTATGCTTATGGGAATGATTTAATTCATTGTGTTGTAGGACTCCCCTTTTACAGTTTATTTTGGGACAGTGCAAAAGCCACTTTTGAGTAATTCTCTTATGTTCTAAATACAGATGAGAATCTGTTGCCAATTGACTTTTTCCCATGACACCACTCAAGGCTTTGCAGCTGGCTGACAGGACAGTTCTGAGGACCAAAACACTAGTCACTCTCCACTCTTTCATTCTCTTTGTTCTGAGAGTCTTTTTCATAATCCAAAACACTTTTCTTGTTATTGAACCATTACAATTTCTTACCCAAGAAGTTGACTGAGTTGATGGATTGAGTGACAGCATTTGCATGCAGGATGGGGCTCTGCAAGGAAGTGGTTTCAACTGGCATGGTTTGTTCTGAGGTATGCAAAGGAAACCCAGAAACGGACTCTCTTGTCTACCCTGTTCTGTGTTCTTTGTTCAACGCAGATGTACCTGGTTATCTTTCCCGAGGGAACCCGATACAACCCTGAGAATAGAAAGGTGATCAGCGACAGTCAGGCCTTCGCCACTAAAGAAGGTACTCATTAATAAAACCATGTCACACTGTGACAGCACTAGTAAGAGGGCTTTTTGCTGTTTACATTAGGGAGGCAATTTCTCTTAAAAGTATGACTGGAATCCTGACGTTGTTTCCAACTGCAACACAAGGGGAACAGAATAACTTGGATTCCTCCCAACATAAATGTTCTCAAAATAAATGCTAGAAATGCATTGAGTAGACATACGAACATGCTGTTTCTTATAAAATATATTCTAGCTAAATCATACAGAAATTTTGCTACCCCTAGGCATTAACCAAATCTCTCAATGCATGTTGTCAATAGATAATATTGAGGCAGCAGTAAGCTTAGCCTTAGCCCTTTATTGCTTGTGCTTTACCAGCATTAAACCCATGGTGATTATTATTTGAAAGGGTCAACCCATGGTTTACTCTGTTTCTCAACCCACCTCTTGACCCTGGTGTAAATGACATGATTCAGATTGCTAACAGCTACTGACACTAATAACTATAACCAAAGTCCTTTTAAGGCAAGTCCCTCCACTCGGTAGCCATGTTGGTGACGTCTCTGGGACGTTATTTCAGATTACTGCCCGAAGCCCAATCTAAATGAATGGGGAAATATGCATATCTCCAGATAGGAAGGTCGTACCCGCTTAATATGTGCATTGCATCAATCCCTGTTAAAATATGAATTGAATGATGCAAATATTTTCATGGGGGTTGCCCAAGTAACGCTTTAAAATAAATTATTCCAAACATGAATTTGCTCACTGTGTCTACACAAACAATGACAGAGCGAATAAACTGTCAATCATGGCACTTTGAACAACGTGCCAACATTTCTATGGGTCACACATGAGATCAATAACGAAGGCCTAAACATCTGCTCTTAATTTTGCCTGACACATTATTTCATTGACTTTTCACTAATATTTGAGTTCCAGACATACAGTGAGCATGAAGATAACAGGGATAAATCAAGGGAAAATTATTATTTTCAGTCCTTTTTAGAGGACTAAAATAGTTTGTTTGGTAGTTAGTAGGCACATGAACTTCTGAATGGAGTTAGCTCAGTGTATGGGCACTCAGTGTACAGTACAGTATATGTTTTTTTCATCCTACAATGTTTGGGCAGGTGGGAAATGGCTCTACGACAACATTAATGCCCAGAAATGGCCACAAGAGCAGTCTAAATTAGTGTTTTGGAGTGTAAAATGATTAAAATTTACTGTTAAAAAATAAAAACATAGGAGTTGCTCTAGCGATTTTCCTGGATTCTGGCTGACTTGGCATGGAATGACCCCACCGTTACTATAGTAATAGCTGCAGTAATTGTGTGCAGTAAGTAAAATGGGTCCACAAAATAAGCTTTTTTTAAAAGTTGCAAGTTGTTTAAGTCATTATCCTGGGTTTAAACAGTAATTCCAGTTATGCACACCAGAGCTCTCTGACCCCTCTCTGTGTAGTTATGAGTCTCGACCCCATTCATTTCGACAGAAGTCTGATCTTGTTTGCCTGAAATAGTTCCCTGTAGGCATTGCCAAGATGGCTGCAGTATGGTGAGACTTGCCAATAAGGACTTTGGTATAATCTACTTATAAATGAGAATAACTGCCGCTCCAGACAGCTTCTCCTTACTTGATCATAAAGTCGTGGTACTCCGAGATCTGTATTTGATGATGAACTCAGTCAAGTAGTTTCATAGTCATCATCACCCATTTTATTGGTCTTTCATTGGAAAGGTGGAATCATTATATGGTTTAAAAGAGCTTCTGCAAGCTTCCTTTATGGTAAAAATTACCCTGTTGTCCTGTTCTGGGACACTGCCCTGGCAGGGCTGTCCTTCCCACTGCCTGGGTTGAGTCATTCGTACCCGGGTAAATCGGTCCTGCCCTCGAGGGTATTGCATATGACGGATAGACTTGTCTGCTTTTAGTTAAGGCAGGGCATTTGACAGCGGCTGGAAATGCCCGGCTGTCTTGACGTAAAAGCCCATGGATGCTGGACTGATTTCAAGATGAGATTAAATGAGGAATTAATGCACTGTAAAACAGGCCCTCAATTAATCACTGATGTGTAATGTAGAATATTATGCCAGTGATTTGTGCTGATTGTCATCACTAAGATTAAGTGATTAGTGAGGCCGGTGGAGGTACTTCTCAGTTTACGAATGGTGCTAGCTGGCAACACACTTTTGTTTTTAAGAGACTTGACACCAAATTTGCCTTTAAAAAGGACTTCCCTTTAAAATGCTTTTCTCTTTCTCGCTCATTTTCTCATTTTATTTATTTGAAAGGACAGCGCACATTTAGTGAACATTGCTGTAAATGTGCTAGCCAGTTTTAGCCAGCAGACTCTGAATTGTATAGTAACCTATGACCTGTTTAACATTGATTCTTAAACTGTGTACAGGATTAGCCGTGCTGAAGCATGTTTTGACGCCCAGGATGAAAGCTTCTCACATAGCCATCGAAAGCATGAAAGATCACCTAGATGCCGTGTACGATGTCACTGTGGTGTATGAAGGAACCAAGTCAGCAGGAGGGCATAGGCAGACTGCCCCAACAATGCCAGGTGCATTTTTAACTTTTTTTTAATGGATAACAGATATAAAAAGCATTTTGGGGTATTTGCTCACATTCTCACTTTTAGAATGTGTCAACACTGTGTTGACCGAACAGGACATTATAAAACATGTTAAAACTGTGTTAAACTCTTAAAAAATTAAAAATCTTAAAAAATGTCGCTCTAAAAAGTGTCCCCCATCTTGTGTAATATAATTTGAGAATTTGTCGTTGTCCTCACAAGGTCAGAAAAAATGCACAGTGATTGCTGATAGAGTTTACAAGTGCCTTGAAGGAAGTAATGTCTAATGGATTGTCAGCCTTGCTTGCTTTTATAGGTAATTGGTAAATTTTATGAGGAGACAGCCCTAGATTCAGGTCATATGATGAGGTTTCTGCATGGCCCAAGACTTTAATTTGGCCCAAGTGTAATTGTTTTCTGCAGCTTTCTGAAGCTGTTGTGCGTCTAGGCTGTTCACTGTGTTGCTTGAAAAGGAGAATGGGAAGGATAAAGGTGTAATCCAAGGCACTAATTGGACAGAGCCAGGCCAGAGTTAATTAGTGAAAGGTCTGGTTAAAGCCAACCAGCAGCATTTTCAAGCAATCCTTTTAAACTAAATGCATCAGATGAGATCACAATGAAAGAAGTTGACTGGATCTCTGTGTGTTCTTGGCTGTTTTTTTTTTCAGGAGCACTTTTGCAAGGGTTTAATTGTATTGTTCATCAAATGTGTGTATTATACAAAAAAGCTGGATAGGATAAAGCACAGGCAACTTCAGAGTTTTGTGTTCAATCAAAAATGCGAAATTAATTTTTTTGATGAATTGTTTATTGCACTTTGCTTTGGTGAAACTTGTGGCAGCTGCTTTTCCATGGGAATGCATACTTTGATGGAAATTCCGATTTTATCAGGCTGCTTTCAGTTTATTTCCCCGAATAGTATTATCCAATACATGGTGTTTTGTGAAAAAGGGATAAGTCAAAGCATTTCGCCCCACCTAACCACTATCCAAATCCACACCACTGTCTCCTCTTGTAACGCCCATATCCAACCCACAACAGCAGAATGTGAAATGCTAGGCCCCAGTGACTTCTGTCATTTTTCATTCTATTTTTACTTATTTACAAGCAAATATAATGTTATCAGTGGTAGTAGTAGTAGTAGTAATGGTAATATTGTTGTTGTTATTATTGTTATTATTATTATTATTATTATTATTATTATTATTATTATTCATGTCTGAGTTGCACGTCATTGCTTCCTCTCTTTGTATGGAAATAGAGGGGTGCACTTGGCAGTCAGGTTCCAGTCTTGATAGATTTTGGGTTACTGCCAATCAGGATATAAAATCCTGTTGTGTTGTGTTGCACAACAACTTGATTATAGCATAAACACCATCGCTGACGTGAGCCTGTGTTCTTGCACTCTGAGGATACGATGGCTTGTAATATCTGGCTCCCTGACAAAAGGCACCACACAATCTGATGTGACAATCTGTTGACCAGCAGTAGGGTCTTATCGCCTGTTTAGAGCAGTCATTTTAACCCTGGCTTTCCCTTCCTGGTCTTTGCAGCTTCACTGAACAGCTGAGTGATCTTACCAATTGTACTTAGAGATCTTACCAATTGTACAATTGTAATTGTTGAGAGCTGCAGGCAAATGAATAGGGTGTCTTTAAATAGGCTCACTGTTGTCTTATTCATTTCATCAAAATGAAAAGCATCTCATGTATGTTTGAGAATTTCCTGCACCTTCCTGTAAACAGGTTGTGTGACGTGTTGGTTTTCAAACGCTGTCATAATTCCAAAGGCAACTCTTGAAAATATTTACCCGTAACAGCTCATGCATGTGGCCCTGAAAAAAACAACATCCTGTTTTGGACAGGAATAAACACTAATGGTGCAGCGGATGTTCGCCGTGCAGCTTTCCAGTAATCTGTCCACTGCCTTCCTTTTGTCCACATGCTGGTGGCGTGACTGTGCCTGGTGAATCCAACGTCTGGTGTTTTCACCACAGGCCCAGAACAGAGCCAGATCTGGGCCAGAGAGAGCTGTGGTCCCAAAATCTTAAAATTGTTGGCTTGGTCAGCCACGCAGTGGCTGAATTCCAGTTCTAAGCCCTGAACCCTCAAAGACTCACTTAAGAATTGAAAAGAAATTGGCTTCATGTCATGGCAGCGAAGTCTGAGGGATCAGGCAGGGCTTGGGGTTAAGGGGACACAGGCTGAATGTCAGTGTACAATATGGTGCAGCTAGTTATTAAGAAGGTAATATCCCACTGTGTGCTGCAGGTGCTCTGTCCTTGGGTGACTTGAAAAGCTATTGTAGATAAAATGCGAAGATTAAAAAGTCATTTTGTAATGTAGGAACTGAGATGGCCTGGCAAGTCATTGGAGACTGAATGTGACGATTATTACGCGATACGTATTTTGTAATACTGAAGCTTCAATGTTTGGTTCAATCCTTGGGGTTCGCTGCTGTTCACGCGTCTATCTGGTGGAAAATGTTCTGAGACTAGAGCTGCAGATGCATTAAGGTTATTGAACGGCCATGTAACAAGAATTGAGACCACCCCTCAAGGAAGTGCACAGTATTGATCAGGCTATTTATTGTACCTCAGGGTTAGACCGTAGTGTTTTTATGCAGTTGCTGTATAATCTTTAAAGCAGAATTGCTTGCTATTTACAGTGCACTGTAAAAGCTCTTCTGAAAATGGTATCATGAATATACTTATGTCAACATATTTATTGATATCTGAACATCATCTCAGTATACAATAAGGTGTGGTCGTGTAACACATCTTGACTGAACTTGTGTTTGAACAAAATGGTCACAGTGAAGGCTAATTTTGACACAGTATGATTGTGCTTGCCCCCCCGGGGGATCAAGTGACGCGGTCAGAACCTTGCCTGGGACGGAGCCATTTCTCATGAGGCCATTTTGATTAAGATCTTGTTGTTTGGACATGATAACACACTACTAAACAAATGACCTTGGTGCTGCAGCAAACTTTAATGGGCCCAAATGATTACTTCCCTCTGGATTCGAGAGATAGTGCGGGATTCCAGTTGGACAAGTCTGATTTATCTCCACGCCGTTTTATTAATTAGGGTTCTCCTCTACCCTTCAAGGCATTACTTAAACTCCAGATGGAGAGACATTTGAACGATTGTTCACACGTTTGTTTACTGCTTTTAAAGTCTATGGAATTGTGTAATCACTACTGTTGTAAATGTTAACACATTACACATGTGATGTGATTAATGTAAAACATTTTACTTCTATTTATCTGCATGAGTAATTTGCATTTAAAAAAATCACATCACACTACCCGCCAGCCCCCTCCTCACTTAACCTTTGACACACAGTTGACATAAATGCAACACTGAAAGTACCCAAATGCACTGATAACTGGCAAAAAGTTCAGTGTGAAACGATAGACACTACTCACATTAAACAACCCACATCTTGGCTACAGTATGTAGCGTAAGGGGTGGGGCTTTTGACCGGTGTTTCAAACTTGATTGATGGCGGCCAACTCCGAGATAGTGGAGGGAGTTGCAGTAACTGTGTTATAACCAACAACGGTAATAAAATGATTTTACTCATGTTTCATACACCAGGCTACTCACTTGTCACTTTTTGACTACAGTCATCAATCTGAATATTAAATGTTATAAGTAGCTGATCCATTTAGGACAACACTTAACATTTAAAATGCACTCTACAGCAGTAAGTCCTCAGTGCACACTGTGCACTTCATTGCATTGCACTCATAGAAGTGTGCGATTAGAGACTCTACCATTGTTGTTGAAAAGAGTTAAGGCCTATGGGAACATTCCATTTGAAATCTCTCTCATGCTTGTTTTCTGCTTTTCTCCCTATTCTGTCAGAATTCCTCTGTAAGGAATGCCCAAGGGTCCATATCTACTTTGATCGTGTGGACATTAAGGAAATTCCTTCGGAGCCTCTATTTTTCCGCAGGTGGCTGCATGAGAGATTTGAACTCAAGGACAAGTGAGTAATTCTCAAGATGAAATATGCAAGTGATTCACAATTTGTATTTTGCATTTTGTCCGTAATTGTATCCCTAAGTGTCCTTGTATTCTGCATAATTTGACGCAATACTTTCTTCTGATTGTGACCTATGGTGAACCTTGAACCTGTGTCGTTTATAATCGTTACTTTCACACTAAATATAAAAGGGTGGGGGGAAAGGCGAACGCTCTGGTCAGGGCATCTTTTTAAAAAGACCTCTGAGAGCTTGTGCACTGAACTTGGGTGCCCTGGGTCTCTTTATCCATCTAGGCTGCTGGGCACTTTCTATGAGTCGGAGGAGCCTGGCATGAAGTGCACGTTCCCCGGGAAGCGTCAGGTTTGGCCGCTGAGCCTCACAAAGACATTGCCCTCGTTGGTCATCCTCAGTGGCTTAACCATACCCATGCTCATGACTACAGCGGGCAGGAAGCTCTACTTCAAGACCTGGATCTACGGGACTCTCATAGGGTGGCTGTGGGTCCACGTCAGGCCATGAGTGCGAGGATTCAACTGCCATAACTCTGTCTCATATCGGTATGGACAGGCCATGCTCTAGATTTCCCTCCTATGGTGTAGGGGTACAATTTTTTTCCAAAAAAAAAAAAAACGGAGAGAGAGAGAGAGAAAGAACTGTACAATTTTTTTCAGAGCAACGGTCATTCTGTTCACAGAGATATATCCCCAAACCTCATATAGTTTTAGGAGAAAAAGGCACAGTCTTTGGTCCATGGTGTCCTGTTCCCGTCGTCCATATCCCTTCAGTCATACAAATTCAGCCCCTAGAAATATATGTAGTGGCCATTCTCACTTCCACCCATTCATACTTTAGAATGCAAATGGAGACAAAAGGAGAATAATGCACTCAAGGAAGGATAAGGATCTTAGAATGTTTTTGTTTCTATGGCTTTGGTTGTCTTGCATTTATGCTATTTGAATGTCAAAACAGCTGTTTTTGATGGAGTGTGTGGATATGTATGTGGGTTGTGGATGGTGTGTGTGTGTGTGTGTGCGCGCCTGCGCGCGTTTGCGTGTGTGTATACATGTATGTGTCCTTAGATGTGAGGATCCTGGGGAGTCTGCATTCTAGTTTCACAATGGCAACATTTTCAGTACACACACCCTCTACGCACAAATTAAATTCTGAAATGATTTCTTAATTATAATAAATTCTTTATCTTAGATGCCAAGGTTCACTCAATATGGGCGCTTTATTGTGAGACAAGAAGTTTAGTGGGTCATTTCACTGTCAGTGTTGGTATATTATAGAGGAATTTGGCATGGAGAGAAAAACGGTTAACACTTTCTTTTTTTTTTTTTTTTTTTCCTAGTCTGAGTATTTGTACTGTTTGACTTGTTGCCAAATGTGGGGGAAAGCAATACATCCACTTTAAAAAAGATGCTATATAGAGAAAATGAATTTATTATTCGTATAGTCGTAAAGCTTTATGCGCTTTTGGTGTGTGCTGCCTTTAGAATGCTATGTCACATCACCAGTGAGGAATGCCAAGGGGCGATACCTGCTATGTAGTCTCAGCTTTTTGTTTTCGTTGCTCCTCTGTAGTGACCGCTCTAATGCACATTCATTTATTACCATTACTGTTCATTTCCAAACTACAGGTGTTTTGTTCAATGGGTTGTCTTTCTTCTCCTTTAATTTGGTTAGGTGCTCGTTTTACGCGACACGTCTGTCTGTGTGTTACCACAAATGCATGCAGAAGTGAAAGCAGATTGACAGTTGTGTGGGTGTTTTGGCAGCAACATTGCTGGTCGTGGCAAGTGATAAAATAATCGTACTGTTAAGCAGCATGTCTGTTGAAGTGCCACTCAATAGCATAGTTGTGTGCCTTGCGCTTTCAGGGGGACTGTCCAAGTCCGAGTCTTCACCTGTGGAGGCCATCTCACTGAGTCCTCCTACAGGACAGTAAATGAATTACATACAGTAGTCATATCACAGCATTTAATTTGCTATGAATTGCAAAAAAATGTGGGTTTTTTTTTTTTTTTTTTTTTTTTGGAGAGCATAGGTCGAATTAGGTGATTATATATATTTAACACAATGCACAGATATTCTTTGTCTCAAGCAACACTTTCATGTATTACAACATTGCTCTGTTAACAGGTATCAGAGACCAGTTACTTCAGTATTTGACACCGAGTCCTGTGCTTGTGTGTTCAGGCAGTTTATGCAACAGTTGTAGTTAGTGTATTTATATATCATTTGCATTGTGCAATCAGCAGCAGCAGCACCACCAGGCTGCATTTCTATAGTGTTCTTTCAAGGCACTCAAAGCCCCTCACAAAGAGAGCCTCAATAACCGTGTGGAGCTCTCAACTATTTGGTACACAGCAGCCATTGGTCATCAGAATCTGTTTGAGGTGGAGAGTGAGGGTTTTCACCAGCCAATTACGACAGGAATGATCAGATCGGACCAATATTGATGTTCTTTTTTTTTCTTTTTTCTTTTTTTTAAGTTTTTCCAAAATTTGGTATCCCCCTTCCTTGGATTGGGTACATACAATTAAAAGTATGAAGTCAGTTATGAAATGTTCCTTCTTTTTCAGGTCTATCATAATTACATGTTGTGCAGTCATCTCTCATCTCAACATTCTAACTTGTTAGAATTTCTTTGCATTGTTTACATCTACTCAGCTTTGTGGACCTTTTGATATTTGCAAGTTGTTCATACATCACAATACTGCAGTACCTTACCTTTATCCAGTGTTTCAAACTAAACAGTATCTGACAGAGTGGAACTGTGCTTTTCTCCACTTCAAATTGAAATTTTTACACCGAAAAAGAACTACCTCTCCATCTCTACATGAATACTTGCAGAGACTTATATGTTTACCAGCTATAGAATGAGCATGACTTTGGGAGATGACATTGACTGGTCTAGACCTGGGTGATGATCCTCTCAGACTACAGTTTAGTCCAGAAATCAGTGATTCTGTCCAGAAGAGTAAGGACCTTGTATTGCACTTGATGCTTTTGGGGGGGGGGGAAATGTGGTTCTGATTTTTAAAATATTGTCTGCATGTCAATACTGTGTCTGATGTGTGTGGAGATATCTGCTTTGTTTCATGTAACCTTGCCAAAACAAACAAACAAACAAAAAAAAAACAGAAAAACAATTTGGCTTTCCAATGTGGTTAAGATTATTATTAAATATATGCAGGAAAGAAAATTAGGTTCCTATAGCAGGCGATGAGAAATGCTTCATTTCTTAGCGCATGGGCTATGGATTATTTTCTCAGAATGTGTAGGAGGGATCAAGCAAGTGGACACATTTTGTAAATAACAGTGGAACTTTTCATACGGTCCCCGTGTTTTTATGCACATATTCCCAAAACAATAAGTCCCGAAGTTATTTTCATATATGTATTGTATTGTATGTGTGTGATGTGTTTGTAAACATTTGTCTTTCCATCCAAGTGCCCTGCCATGTAATTTAAGCAGCTCTTACATTTCTCTTCATATGATCTGTGCTCACACACCACCATTAAAACAACTTTCACTTTTACATAAGGTGACTCCTTTTGTCTGTTATTTGCCGAGATGTGCTGTAATCTAAAGAGGTGTAAGATTAAATGTTTAAGTTGGATTACTTAAAGTTTGATAATTCCTCAAGTAAGTTTTTGACATTCCATTTCCAGAGGTACAGTAGTAAACATAACATTTTAAGTTAAATTGAAGTGTAATACAGTATGGAATGCAAACGTGTATCCTGCAAATGTTTTTTGTTTTTGTGTTGCAGTTGTTGCCTCAATGCGAGGCATAACGCACATCCATAGTTAAACTGCTGTGTGAACAATAAGACTTATTCCTGAAAGACATGAAGTCCATAAACAAACACATATTAAAACCCAAGTCCGCTGAGTAAAAACTTGTATTTTCATTAGTAGTATAATAGTAATATTTTTAAAATTGGAAGCAATTGTCTGGTACCCAGACGGACCTGCATAGCCAATTTCAAGTCTTCAACAATTCACTGGAAATAATTCACTAGAAAAAAAAAATGTTTTTGGTGTGGCATTACCACCTTTATCTTCAGTTACATTAATTAAGATGACCTCAAAGTCATCAAAGAGGCTTCACACTCAAAAAATCCCTTGGTTTTACTGACAGAGTTTTGTTAATATTCTGCTTATTCTGATTTTGACCTGTACCTGTTGTGTCCTAAACATGTTTTCAAAAAAGCTTTCAGTATTTCCTGGGAAATCCTATTTGTCCAGCAATTCGAGACTATTAACAAACTGCAAACTGTTATTAAAAAATAATAATAATTTAAAAAAAAAACGTGTGGAGGAGACGTCTAGGGCAGTGGAAGTTTAGTACTGTATGCTGCTGCACACATTCTTATTCTTTACACACTATAATTACTATCATATCACAACAGCAGAGGGCGCCTAGCTGTTTAGTAGTCGCAATATGTGGCCTCTGCGCAGCCGTAGAAGATGTGACGTCCGATGTTTACTTCCTGGACGTTGACATGACATGACGGAACCACTTTTACCACTAGTTGGGCTTCTGTTTGGGTGGATTGGATGACCGTTTGCTCACTGTATTCGGCCACTGGATCTAACAGTAAGTTACCTTTTGAATAGTTAATGCTTAAGAAAATAATAACGAAATATAAATAGTCGACGATACCAAGTCTAGCGGCCTGTCATTTAGGATGAGTTCAGCCCACCACAGACACATACATAGCCTATTTTGTGTGTTCTGACAGTGAATTGCTTGTCTAGATTTACAAGGATTCCAGGAAGTTTACTGTCACATGCATGTAGTTACTGGGTGTAAAAAATGCATTTAACTTGTGGCTACACCTTCCTGATATCCAGATATCACAGCTTTGATTGCTTGCCCTTAGTGTAGCCTAATGTTAGTAGCCAAAGTGAGTGATGTGCAACAGAGTACTAGCCCAGACAAAGGCAGACAACTTGCGTTTAAACTATATCTATCGTTTCATTATGCACAAATGTAATGCAATTATTTTTTTTCATGAAGATGCCAATGATCAAATTACAGCAGAGGACTAATTGTTCAAAACTCTCCCTCTCCCTCTCCCTATTTCTCCAAATGCAAACACACAATTCTAATGACCAATCTGTGGCTATGATGTCTGTCTGCCACATTTAGCATATTCTACAAAATGTACTCTAGTTTACGACATCATCTTCCCCATGTCTTCATTTAGAAAATTGTCTAGCTTCTAATCAATCATCAAAATGGCTATCGACTGGCTTGGATTTGGCTATGCTGGAGCCATCATTATGGGAGGTGTCATGGGATACAAGAGGAAAGGTAAGGACCTTGTAGAGTTGTGCACTGACTATAAATAAGCTACTGTGGACATGCTGAAACACTTTGCTTCTGAACATCTTTAAGCTTTAATTTCATAGCTCAAATGTTCAATAAGCACTTTTTTTGTTGTTGTTGTTTTTTTTCCTCAGGTAGTGTAATGTCATTGGTAGCAGGACTGTTATTTGGCACTATATCAGCCTATGGAGCCTTTAGAGTGTCGAGTGAACCTAGTGATGTCACAGTGTCATTGCGTAAGTCAATTCTAATTTACTCTGTATAGTTCCCAGTTTAAATACATGAACACAGAACTGAAAGTATTCTCCAAATGCTTGCCGTTACAGTTGCCTCCGGTGCTCTTGCGTTGGTGATGGGAATAAGGTTTAAGAAGTCTGGGAAAGTGATGCCGGCTGGTTTCATGGCTGGAATGAGGTGCGAGAGTCATCCTTTCAGATTACTACTCAAGCACAACTGCGTATCACTTTACCATCTGTTTTCACCCATGCAGTTCATTGAGACACATGGTCACATAGTATG
>JASCQX010000045.1:8404018-8418462 GCA_030264415.1 Sardinella fimbriata
GGTACCATAGACTTCCATTGGTATGTTAAATAAGCTTACACTGTCAAACAAGGCATTGCAGACACATAGAGAAAAAATGCTATGCATTTTCATGTTCAACTAGGGGTTGACTAAGCAATTTCACGAAATAAGGTGGTGTGTCTCTTTAAGAGTAGTAATCTTTGCATTTATCAGATGTTAGAGCCCTTTTCCCATGTTCTGACAGATTTTTATGTCGCTGTAATGAATCCCTGCAACGGGTATGTACTATTTTATCTATAAAAAACAAATATTAGTATTGCAGTTCCGCATTAGAGGGGTCTGCTTAGCAGAGTATGTAACAGAACTCTGTATGTATATTTTTGCAATGATTGTATTAAGTTGGATGAAACTGATAATTCACTTTTGCATGCCCACAAGTCTAGAATCACCAGTAACCTCAAACAGCACATTATTTCTATGGGTAAGAGTTGTCAGAAGCACATACCGGTATTCATGTTTTTGGATGAGCAGCATGGTACTTTCCTTTGCTGGGCCGCGCTAGTTTTATCTTTCTTTTCTGTCTTCTGTGGCTGAAACTGCTTTGCACAAGCTCAGGGTGGCTCGTATTCACAAAAATGTTTAAATTATTTCCTTATATACCCTGGAGCATCAAACACTTTCACATCGCTTCACTTTGTACAAAGCGTCTGAAACCTATCCATTGTCAAACGTTTGAGCCACGGTGGGAAGATACTTTCTGCATCAACCAATTGTATGTTATGCACTGGAATGCACAATTGGAATTCAGCTGATTGGCCTGCCAAGCTCAGAGACAGAGCGAACCAAAGAAACCTCCTGTGCGGTTAGCTCCCTGGCCGGTGGTGGTGCTAAATGACACATTGAGTGGTCACTTGTAGTGCTAGCCTGGCTAGATCCTTATAGGCAATGAGCAACTCCATAAATAGATGCCTGTGTTAGTGGCAACTTAAGAGGTTTTTGTAACTCACAAAGAAATTTAGTTTTTTGCTTCCACTAGGGTACGTCTAGATTTCTAGGCTAGCACCTAGGCCTTATGTCTGGGGCAGCTTAGTCCAGAGTGGTGATTTACAGCATATGTGTGGTTTAGTCATAATCAAATTCAGTTAGACTACCTTCTGTCTTGGTAATATTTAGGACCATCATATTTGCCCTCAAAATACATGGTTCCAAAGAGACTTTGTCAATCCACAGTGCATGCCATTACTGTTTTATTTCTACCTGTTGTGTATCTTGGTCGGCACTCCCCATTGTTCTCACACAGCACACCACAGCTTTTATCTTCTCTTTGGAGTTGTCATTTTTCTGTCTAAAAATTGGTTTCCGTAGCTTTGTGAATTGGTTTGTCAATATTTAAGTATTTCCTCAAGGGTACGATCAAATTCTTTGTGAATACTTTTGCTTGCTCCCCTTTCAACGCTGCCTTACTTTGTTAGCCCAGAGAGGAGCTTAGGCGCTATATGGAACATGACTTCATTGTATGAAAATCGAGGACCTGGTTTTCCCTAAGCTTAATATCTTCTTTTGCTTAGCTACCCGTCTTTTCTCTTTATACAATTGGGACCTCTGACTTGAAATTGAAAGTTGACTGTTTCCCACCTTGGTATTTTCTGTATGAACTATGTGTTTTACTCATATCTATTTCTCTTTCCCCCTTTCATCAGTGAAGGAAATTATTCCTTTAGGCCCCCAGAGACAAACCAATACTGATGGCTGCCATAGTGCTCTCCTCTCCAGACTGGAGGCTCGCTCAAGGTCTCATGCCCCTGCCCCCAGTCTCCTGAGTCCCCCCTCAACCCGACCCACCAACCCTGCGCCCCAAGAAGAGTCTGACTCCAGGAGCACGATGGGGCCGCCGTCTACCCGCAGTGCTAACCAGTCTGATGCTAACATGCTCCTGAGGAGCTCCGTTAATCGGCTCAGTAGGTCAGCGAGGCTCAGGGGCCTCACGCCTCCCAACGTCAAGAAGCAGTCCTCCCCACCCAACAAATGGGATCCTGCTTGGGTCAGTTGTGGTTTTACATTTTATGATTCAGGTGAAAATATTTAAAAATGAAATGAATATGTAAAAAACTGAGGTGAATGTGCGTTGTTGTTTAAAGCACAAACACTTTCATGCTATTTTGAAGTTGCATGCCAGTACCTCACAAATATTCTTTGGTTTGCGCTACCTTTCTGTTTCAATCATATTTAGCAGATGGGACCTTCCCGCAACTCCAGCAGTGAGTGTAAACGTTCAGAGTCTTCGCCAAGGAAGACTGTCCCTGGCCGCAGACTTTCCTTTGGTAGCCCCAGAGAGAATGTCCAGGAAGCAGCCAGCTGTAAGATTGACCCAACCACCATTCAAATGGTGAGACTTGTATGTGCAAAGAACATACTGCTAAATATAATAATTTTTTGATTATTTGTTTCTTTTTTTCTGCTATAACTTTGGTTCCAGTCTGTTGCTACGGTATAGTTGCAATAAACTGTGACATGACGACAATAGAAAGACAAGAAAGCCATTGCCTGAAACCGGTGTAGTGGCTGTGATTTAAAACATTTAGATATTTCCTCTTTCATAATGAGTATTTTAACCTGAAACATGTCTGGCTGATGCGTCAGACAGAAACTAGCAGCTACTTTGGACTGATACTGAACTCTCATGTATTTTTGGTATTTCAGGTCACACTAGATAACAGGCAGTAAGTTGTGTGTGTTCATGTTTCGCCTTGGCGGAGGTTTGCGCTCTCCAACTGCTTTTCTATTTTTTCCATTGTGTTGATTTAGTTAATTGTTTTTTTCCGTTTCCTCTTTTTTGTCTTTCATGTTTACTGGTCCATTGGTTATTCTGTTGCGATTGCTTCTGCCAGGAGACACTACAGAAGATGTTAAGAGGTAATATAGCCCTACACACCTTAGTTGCCGCCACACAATCTTCGGTCAAAAACATCTTCATGTCAAAAGCCAAAGAGCCCCCCCTAGTGTTCACGGATATCTGTGGAGAGAATGCAAAAGTTGACAGAACAACAACGTGACTGCTCGTTATTTTAACGATACAGAGTTGGTCTGTGGCTCGCACCGTTGTTTTGTCAAATCGCCGAGGTGAATTTTCCGTCCAATTTTCAAACGGTGGTTCGTTGTCATCATTTCCATTCTGGTATGATACTGTCACTAAAATGCATCTGAGGATGTAGGTCCGCTAGCCTAGCTGCTAGTGTTTTAAACGTTATCTGTCGTTATTTTGGCTAAATTTCATCAGCCTTGTTTTGAATTGAAGCAAGTCAAGCTATCTTGTTGGTCATTGACTTATTGCAGTCACTTATGGTGATTAATGTTAACGTCTTGAAAATTTAATTCAGCAAACTTTGACTCGAATTTGTTAATTAACATTAACTTGAGACCAAACTAATACAACGCCATTATGCATGTGTTTGGTAGCATATTGGTTCTTGTTTTGCACGGTTACATGTCCATTCACTTATTGTGCATTTCTTTTTAAAACACTAACTTTTGCTATGTGTTATTTCGGTGTAATAACTGTTGCCGTTAGTCATCCCTCTTGTCACTGATGAAACAAAATACTGTCAGTGCCAGAGGTACAGTGACATTGGGTACTACTGTAGCTTGTAGCTAAACTTCGATTTCACATTAAATGATGTACCATCTTTAGTGACGCTTGCTCAGGTTATGTTTCAAAGCAAGTGGAAGAGAAACATGCTTGCGACAACGATGTTACTGTTATGTTCGATTGGGCCGGTTGAGTTTCAATGGTTTCAAAAAGAGAGAGGAAATTAAAATACAGGGTTTCCCTTAGTTCCATACTGGGCTAATTTTACTTTGCTTACTATAGGTGGGAGTCTCCTGCAGCCCCGCTTGGTCCTGAAACGGCTTAGGGACTGTGACTTGGACATCCAGCTTGATGTTAAAAGGCCTTGTTTGAAAAATGACCAGCAGGCACATGCCCAGACTGACAAGACTGACAAGCCTGTAAACATTGGAACAAGAGACTCCCTGGCACGTCCACGTACTCCACCCAAGCCTATTTGCACACCCTCCAACTCCTCACCAGCTCAAAAGGCTGAGGAAACGACTACATTGGTAAACCCCACACTTCCTGAGTGTACGGTGACACGCGTGTCAGCTGATGTCGAAATGTCCTCACAACCTGAGTGCACAGTGACGCACACATCCACACATGTAACCACAACCGCACAGCCTGAGAATATATTGATAAACCTGAGTGCAAACATCACACAGTCTGAGGACAAACAGACTGCCACACCCACGAACTCTGAGTATAATTTGACAAACTCCGGTGAAAACCTTACAGAACCTCAGACAAATCAAGCATCTGCACCCACAGACTGTACACAACCTGACAATACGATATTCGGACACCCACCCACTGACTCTGTCCCGTCAGAAGAGACAGACACCGCAAAAAAACAGACAACTTCAAAACTAACGTCATCTACATTATCAGATACCACAAAACCTACTTTTAACATGGCACAATTGTCCACAAATGTCTCTCATTCCTCCCCCAGGTCTACTCCCAGCATAGTCAGTCCCGATCTCGCTGCTCATCCTAGTCAGACATCGTCTCCCACACAATCTGCTTCCAAACTGATATCCACGTCTTCTAGCAAAACCAGGGATGCTCCCAGGGTCACATTCAGTACCACGCATACTCCTGCCAGCCCTGTTTCCAAAGATACACACACACCCAGTGTCTTGCAGAGTTCTTCAACACTTACGCCTTTACCTGTACGTCCGCAAACCTCCGCACCTTCTTTTCCTCCAGCGAGGAACTCGCACTGCCTTGGGAATGTGCTCAGGCCGCCTAGGACCACTTCTCATTCCCAGCCAACCAACACGTCGTCCAATTACAGTCGTCCCTTTTCGCTGGGAAATCCCTGTATGCCATCAAACTCAGTCCCCAGAGCCAGTCCCTTATTCAGTCCTTCACCTGTTAACCCTCCATCTAGGCCACTGCCCAGGCTCATACGGCAGCAGTTGTTCTTCCCCATCCGTTCACCCACTAGTATGGTCCCAAAACCAACACGCCATCAGGCACCCACCAATGTAGTGTCAAGGCCTGCAGTAACCCCCACAAAACCTGTGTCCGCACTCACAAAAACACTTATCCCTACAAGGCCATCTGGGTCTTCAGATTCTCATAAACCCACGACACCTGTGACAATGCTCACCAAAACCCCTGGAACAGCAGATTCCCTCACGCCTACAAAACCTGCAGTTGCACTTGCCAAAACCCCCATCTCTACAAACTCTGTAACGAGACCCACAGATACTCTCACACCGATAAGGTCTGTGTCAGCACCCAGAAATGCCGCCCCTGGGTCTGGATCTGCATGCAAGCCTCATCCTATCCACCCATTTTTCCAGCCCAGACAGAGACCCAACCCTTCCCTCAGACCCCTGGCACCCAGCCCAGCTACTGGGCCTGCAGATGTCAAGCAGCCCCCTGTCTCCTCCACTTTACCTGCTGCCAACTCACAAACCCCACCAAAATATGTCCAGCGTGCCTTCATGAAGCGAGGTGAAGAGGGTGTGCTGATGCTGAAGGAGAAATGTTCGCCGAGAGTGCCTCCACAGGTCCCCCTGTCTGAGCCATCACCCTCCTCGTCCTCTGCTTCCTCTTCCTCGTCTTTACCAGCTGTGGCTGGGAAGACTACGGCCAGGAAGCTCTTTCCTGAAGCCGACAGTCAGCCTGGCCCCAAGGACACTGGAGCAGTGAGTAGTCCTCCTCCATCAAGCCATGTCGACCCCCAGCAGCCCTCTCCTGTCCCTTCAGAGGCTTATTCTCCTGGGTATGCTCCTGTCCTGACTCCGCGGTCCCCCTCTCCACCAATGGACAACCTGGGGGAGATTCTCACCCCGGACTCTCTACCTGCATCAGCTGGCCTGGATGTTGACATGGCCTCCCCTGAACCTAGCCAGGACCTGCTCTCCCACTCTCCCTCACACACTGCCACTGTGGTACCTGAGGAGATTGAGCCCAATAAAGCTACAGCCACATCGGCTGGGGCTGAAATTGTGTTGGAGGAGCCTGGTGCTCCTCTCCAGACTGAGATGCGCACCTTAAAGACAGAACCTGACACAAATCTGTCTCAGGTTTGCTCCAGCAAGGATTTATTTGGGCAACCTCAAGCACCAGCTCGTGATGCCAGCCACAGCCCTGAGGTGGTATGGATCGACCCCCTGGATGACCTTGGATTTGACCCTGCGCTGGACTGCTCCCTGAGCGACACGAGCAGCAGTGAGGATGAGAAGCTCCTTTCGCTGCAGGAGATCATGGCACTTAGTGCTCGCCCGCCTCCCACACCCGACAAGGATGCCTTCTCTGAGCCCAACACACCTGTGGCAGCCAAAGCTCCTGTAAGTGCTCCTTTCACCCACATTCTACACTGCTTTTACCAGACTCCCACGCTCTCGTCTTGGCCTCTTGCGTCGTCTCCTGTTTCTCCTTTTCCTTCTCTGTCTCTGTCCTCTACCTCATTGACAGTTTCTTAATGTACCCTCCACCTCCACTTTTTTCCCCCTCTTTTTCCATGTCATGTCTTCACATGTCCCATCACATGTCCTGTCCTGTCCATTGTGGTCATTTGAGGATATATCTTTTATTTTGTACACTTTATATTAGCCTGCTGTAATGCTGCCATCTCTCCTGGTGTGTTAGGTGGAGCAAGTCAAAGTCAAACATGTACACTACAACAACACCCTGGATCAGATGCTGATTGAAAGGAAGCAGAACGAAAAGTGAGTGTGTACACGCACGTAATGTACATACAGACACACACACACACACACACAAACACACACACACACACGTGCAGAAAAAGAAGTATGCTCAGAAATGTAGAATATGATACGAGTAGGGCTTCTCTTTTCTCCACCTCCACTACTTCCTGCATGCATTTTCCTTGTTTTCTCCAGGTCAAAGGAGCTTGAGGAGGAACTGCTGCGAGGCTGTCGGGAGGACTTGTTGATGATGGACGAGGAAGAAGAAGAGGTGGACGGAGAGAGGGTGGAGGAGATATCTCAGGAACAGCAGTATGTATTCTAGAACTAGTTATGGAAAATGGCAGTTTATAAATTAGTTGTAGTAAATTCTGCTAAAGCTCCCTGATTGGTTGCCTAGTTTATCTGTATCCTGCAGTAACAGTAAAAAGACTTTGCAACAGTCACCAAAGATGTTTTGTTGTGGTTAGTCAAGTTTTTGCAAGCATTCAAATGTCAAGCAGTTGACTCCTGTCCCCTGGAGGAGATGTTAAACCAAAGTCCTGATTCATAGAAATCATTAAAAACTCACTCAACCCGTCCCCCTAATCATCCCATAATGTAGTTAGCTAATCCATCTTCTCACTTCACGTCAAGATGATGTTTTGCTATGCGTCACTAAAGTGGGTATTACACCACACGCTTTGGGTGCCTGGAGAAAGAGCTTTAAAGGAGAAGTACTGTGTGAATCAGCCAATAGCTATGTTACTGTATTCAAGGTCACTGAATGCTGTCTGCAGGAAAAAGAACCAGAAAATTTGATGCAACATTGACTGAATAACAACGCTATAACTAACTTTAATTGAGTGTCGCATAGCAAAGTGAAAATTGTTACTCTGCCTCATTCACATAGTGTTCGTTGCTGGTTCACTGTTCTGTCTTTTTTTTTTTTTGTTCTTTTTCCTTTTGAGAACTTTTGGTAACCTTGAACAACAGGGCTATGGATGTGGTGTTGCAATGTAGTGCTCTAATTAACCAAGAAGAGAAAACAATGCCTGGAAAAGCCAAATATCTGAGTGTGTCTACTCTTTCTTTTGCCCTGTAGCAGGTTTGTACAGCGGTACACCCTGACAGCCAGCACCATCAGAGACCTGCACCCAGGAGAGGAGCTCTTCTCCCTGGCCAGTTTCGGACGGCTTTTCACCCAGGATAGCCTCCATCTACCACAGGGCATCACCCCCCAAAACACAGCCCAGCGCTGCCTTCTCAGGTAGACACACGTGCTGACCCATAATTGAACCGCGCCTTTCATTTTACCTATCCCATTGCTGTGAGTTGAGTACCCTCTTGAGTGGTTAATTACAGTGAGCCAGCTTCACACAATAGAGTGGAGTGAGTGGAGTTCAGTTCAAGAAGAAAGTTATTGAATGTCTAATAAATGTCAAGTGCATGGATGCTTTACTGTTTGTGGTGTTTGGTCATGTTGGAAGCATTGTGCCGTTCATCTCTGTAGATTGTGATTTAGCGGTAAACAAATAACATACAATGTTAGACATAGGCTTGCTCAATGTCATGAACCTCTCAATAAGGTAATCGACTCACTGTCATGGGGTAAATTACCTGGTATCAAGTTTGACACTTGAACACAGACTTCCTCCTTGATCAAAAAAGTAGTAACATTTTTGTGTGTGTCTCTCTCCATCCATTCATCCATCCATCCATTCATTCATTCATTCATCCATCCATCCCTCCCTTGTTGCTTGCTCTGTGTGTGTGTGTGTGTGTGTGTGTGTGTGTGTGTGTGTGTGTGTGTGTGTGTGTCTGCCTGCCTTTCAAAGGGCCAGTCCCAAACAGGCCCTCCTGCTGGTCCAAGCAGGGCTGCTGAAGATGGCATATGCTTCCAGTCCTTGTCAGCCTGAGGTCTCTCGTTGGCTCCTTCAGGTAATATCTCTCTCTCTCTCTCTCTCTCTCTCTCTCTCTCTCTCTCTCTCTCTCTCTCTGAAAACAGTGAATGAAGCATGAATAGAGGAGGCATGATGGTAATGGCTAAAATTTCTAATGTTTTGATCATGGCAGATGATGTCAGTCCATTCACACCCCTGCATGTCAGCGCAGATTCTCCATTCTCTGAAACACCTCGCTCTTATAGCTGGTTTAAAGATTGGTAAGTATTTTACATGGGACTTGTGGGAAGTAAATGAAATTGGAGGGAATTATTTTCTATTCTTTTTTTAGAAGAAGAAATTATGTAAAACTGCGTGGGGTGTGAAGTCTTGGCTTCAGTCAGTTGTGTAAGTGGGGGAGTTATCTTTGAGTTGACACGGGGACTTGGAGTGGGCATTGATAGGGTTTTATTGATATCAAAGCCATTGTTGACTCTGCTTATCAGTTTAATACCTTATCTGTTCTTTCTGTCCTTATTGTTTAGAAGGTATTCTGCACAGGTTTGCAGTATCTGCATACTAAGGTGGCCATAGCAGCTTATTTGGAAGGAAACCATGTAGAACGGTTGTCCTTTTCCATTTTTATCTTCAGAAAGACCCCAATGTCAAAGGGGTACAATTACAGTTAATTAAAGCATTCAGTTCTGTTCTGCTTGATTGCTGATTCTCAGTTTCTATCCCTAACAGTGACGTTCATAGTTTGAGCATGAGTGTAGTTCTGTTACATTCAGATTCTCAAACATAGTAGAATGGTTTTCTGTAAATATCTATGAATATGCGCAGACAGTGACTTAGTTTCCCAATGAAAATCACTGCCTCAGATGTTAAACCTTTATTGTGTTCTCATGGGGTAAATGGCAATCTGAAAGGGATGAATGTATTCAATTTTACATAAATTATGAGATATGTATCTCTGTTAAGAGGTTATTTAGTCAGCAGTTAACATGTTGCTCTTGTGTGTTTCAGCGGAGAGCCAGGACCCCCAGTTCCAGGTGTGGGTGCCCAGCGTGCAGGACGTGGTGCTGGTGTTCCTCAACATGGGCGTCCCCTTCATCAGCATGTTTCCTCTGGAGATGCTGCAGCCGTCCTTTACTGAGGCCGACCTCCTGTGAGTGCTCTAGCTCACTTGGCCTTACGTCGCCTTACTTGGCCTCAGGCTCACCAGGAATTTATGTAGCAATATTCACATGTTTACTAGAAGAGTACTGCTAACTGATTAGGGCATGAAAAACGAAGCCATAGCAAAAAAGATATGCCCTAATCAGTTAGCGGTAGCGGCTAGTTCTCGAATTCGGTCTACATTGTACCTACTGCTGTCGTTCTGATACCTAGCGACAGCACTTGACAGCCTCAGACAACAGGGCTTCGGTTTGATTTGCTCCGGAGAACTCCTTTAATTATGTAGCTAATTAATTATGGAATTATGCTCTTGCCCAGAATAATGTTAACTGTCAGGTTTTCTGTTGCATGGTGCAGTTTTAACTCCTGAATTGACTGTGGTGTTTTAGCCTATACCACACAAGTTAAACCCAAGGACACAAAATCTATACTATACTTGCAAAACCTACCATAATTTGCCTATTAGAAAAGATTTGGAAAAGGTTGTTTCATTCTTGATGTGTAATTAGATTATAGTTGAGGCGGTGAGAAATGCTTCAAGTCTTAATAGTGATGTACAGTGATGTTGTAGTCAGCGCAGCTGTTGTTATAGACGTGCTGTGGGTGGGCTGTGAGTCATCCTGTAGTCCTCTGAAAGCTGACGGCAGCTTCTTTTCCGTGTGTGTCATCAGGGGGAGCGCTGTGATTGGCCCTGAGGGCGTGTCGAGTGGGAGTGAACACGCCGCTTTTCCAGAGCACAACTTCGACAATGTGATCAAGGTGGGGCTCATTCCACCTATGACTCGCACTGGATTTCTCAGGAAATTTACCTCAGGGTTTTGTCATGGCTACACTATTGGTTCACTGATGGAACATCATGTATAAGTGCCACTGATTTCCTGAGAAATAGGCAAATGAGTAGAGAGGTGAGTCAGACCCAGAGAAATCTCTGTGCTTGGAGGTAGTTAGCTGACATTACCTCCGAATGAAAACGAAACGATGGGCCTGTTTATCTGAGGAGTAAGAAATGATATTTATCTCCCCCGTCCTATTCTTGACTCTTGAACGGTTTCGCAACACATAGTTCATTCATTTTGCTGTTAACCCATTAACCGAATAATTCCCAAACGTTTAACTGTCCCCTACCCCCTGAGACACTCCAGCCAAGTACTTTTGATGACCCTGCATCACAACCTCTTTGTATCAATAAAATTGCATTTGCATTAATATCGCAGCATAAACAAAGTGTGTACCCATAATATGATATGGAGTGTAATGTTTTTCTGTTATCCATGCTTATCTATGTAGCCACTAGAAATGATCCTAGTACCCCCAGAGGTACCTTTACTTCAGTTTGACAACACGGCCTTAGCACGCCGCCCCCCCCCCCCCCCCAGGCTTTTGGTTCTTCTCTCTGTAGAATCTGCGTTTGTGTGAAGCGCCGTATCCACATACAGTGTTTACCTAATGTGTTTTCATTTGCTCAAGTCATTCTTGATGAGTGGTTTTACAACATGTTCTGTGTAACAAATAGTTCAGACTGACGTGCCATTTGTCTGTTAACCCATTGCCCTCCGGGTTCGGCCTCTCTCTGTGTAGTATCTTAGTGTGTGTGCAGCACTGTGTCCACGGGCGTACTTGGACCAGGAGCTGGTGCTGCTGCTGACGCTGGTGTGTCGGCTTAGCCTGGATACACACCTGCAACTGCTGCCCACTGCCAGCCTGTCCAACCTCATGCTGCACCTCATCAGCAACATCACAGACTGGGATTCTGAGGTAGATACACACACACACACACGCACATACTCACACCCAGTCTCATACACACCCATTCGCTCGCTCACGCGTGCTTGATTAGGTTTAACGGCTGCTTGCTATGTCAACACCCCAAAGTTATACTCCTTTATCCTTTATTCTCCTTTATTAGACTTTCCAAAGATGCATTGGTGTGTTCTTGACAGTAAAGAAATACCCACAGTCCTTTGTGTACATACATAAGTTGGCAGATTTTAAAACGGCAGCAGTACCGCAGCAGGACACATTTATGTTGGATGCTGGAAAGGTTCTCAGCCTTGCCTCTGTTGCAACCGACGAAGAAAGGAGAGTTCTATCAAGAAAGTGTCAAATCAAAAATGATCTTTATAGTAATGCTATTTTCTTAACTTTCATTCCTCAGGAGAATACCACCTGAGTTGCTAATTTTTTTAGAACTTTTTTGATGGCAATGAAAGATTTCGTACGCAATGGGTTAAGATAGTAGTGGAGGGTTTTGAAAGGCAGTGTTGTTTTAATTTCCATGGTATTTATCAGCGGTTTGCTGATCAGTTCAGACAAGTTGCTTTATTTCCGTCTTGGCTAGTTACGTGGAAGACTCTACGGGTGGAGTGGAAGTGGAATTTCAGTTAAATTTTCACCATCGGTTATGTTTAAAAACAGCTGTCAACAAAGATTGATCATGTTCAGCCTTTCAGCGTGTGGCACGGATGCCAGTTTGAACCTTAAAATATCACTCTATTTAGCCTACCCCTGACAGTGCCTGTGAAAAGTCATCATAGTATTATATCTACATACCCCTTTGAGCAGGGGTGTCAAACTTATTTTTATCAAGGGCTATGTGAGCATGAAGCGTTTGTCAGACCTTGTCTTGGGTTTCTGAACATCACAGGCATAATTCTAATGTGTCATTGTTCTGACTGCCACCTACTTAATTTCGCTACCTTGTCTAAGTCGGTAAAAAGAATTCTTAAAACTATTTTCAAGCAGGCCATATAACTAATCTAAGCTTTTTGAATCGGGCCGCATGAAGTGATGTGAAAGGCCGTATCCGCGCCCCCAGGCCTTGTGTTTAAATCCCTACCTGAGTTTTCCACATGATTTGGTGTCCTCACCATTGAGGAAGTGTGTTAACTCCATAGGACAGCAGAACTATGAAGTAGATCTGAGCAGATCTGAGTACACCAAGTTTGTTCATGCCAAATGGGACTTAAAGGAGAAGTTCTGTGTGAATCAATCCATAGCCCTGTTGTTAGAGGTCACTGAATGCTGTCTGTAGCAAAAAGAACAAAAAACATTGATGCGACATAAGCTTAGTTATAGACCAATAACTATTGTTAACTGAATGGGGCATAGCGAAATGAAACTGAAAGTAAGACACTATGCCCCATTCACTTGGTGTTAGTTGCCCGGTTCATTATTTGGTGTATGTTGTATCAAATTTCGTTCTTTTTTCTATGAACAGCATTCAGTGACCTTGAACAACAGAGCTATGGATTGATTCACACCGAAATTCTCCTTTAACCTCACCAGAGAATCAGATCAGACTTGTTCTGGGTTTTGGGAAGCTGTGGGTTTTGGGAAGCTGTGAAACTGTGTTGATAGTCTGTGAAATCAGGCATGTTGCCAAAGTTGCACAATTGGAAAAATTAGTGAATGTTTTCCCTCCATTATCTATCTGCCTGTCTGTATCACACACACACACACACACACACACACACACACACACACACACACAAAGACGTGATTGGTGTATCTTTATCCCTCTGTCCTAGATGCCTCTGGTGTGCCAGGCTCTGACTGACCTGACTGATGATCATCACAACCTGAGACGCCTGGTGCAACTACTGCCACCCAACAACCGCGGAAGGTGAGATTTGGGATACATACATACATACCCCCCCCCCCCCACACACACACACACACACACACACATGCACACACACACAGAAAGTGTTAAGATGAGCACTCAAACAGGGACAAGCTTCACACTTTTACAGCGTCTGGCTTGAACACACTCAGTCAAAACAGACTTTTTACTCTCAACACAGACAAACTCAAACACGTCATTGTGCTGTCATCCCTAGCGTGTTTCCTAGAATTCCTCGATTCCTGGGGAATAAAAGCATGCAAACATGAACTCGAAAGACAGAATGCACTGATGTGCTGGAGTGCTCATGTGTTGGCCTGTGGGCTTGCATGTCTGAGCATGCTGTGAGTATCTCTGCCCAGTCTGAGCTGAAAGTTGGCTTTGTACTCCACAGAACCCTCAGGAGACACCTCAGCCTTTCAATCATCTCCAAGCTGCTAAACCAGAGGTGCACATACAAGCCTGCCAGCGCTGACTTTCAGGTAACTGCCATAATGCAACTGTGTTTGAATCGATCCAGATTGAATGTGTAGTGAACCCAATATTGATGTGTGCATGTGTACGAGCATGTGGTTGCTTGCGTATGTGTTGTAAGGCTAAAGTCTTATGCCTCTACAGCTGTCTCATCTCCGCAATTATGTACCCCGCATGACGCCATCGGTGCTGAAGAGGCACATCTCAGGACGAGCACATGAGCAGGATGAGTCCTCGCTGGACCAGCAGGTGAGAAAAGGGTTAAAGCAGGGTTCCCACGAGTCATGGAATTCAGGAATGTCATGGAATTTACATAAATCTATTCCAGACATGGAAAATCAGGGAGTTAATCATTTTGCAGGTAAAGACAGTAAATATCAGGGAGTTTTGCTAATAGCATCTATGTTAGTATGATATATTTATTTCCATAACTCTAGGCTGGTGGCTGAGGTCCACCAGTTTTCAACATCTGTGAACCCAGAAATGGAGCTTTGGGATGAATTGTTACTGGTATTATGTACAGTGGTTTATACAGGATGTCATGGAAGGAAAGTCCTGAAAAAATC
>JASCQX010000045.1:8516599-8528958 GCA_030264415.1 Sardinella fimbriata
CACACACACACACACACACACACACACACACACACACACACACACACACACACACACACACACATAAGCTCAAATGGCTCAAATCTCAAATATTCACAAGAGTGAGAGAGAGAAAAGGGTTAACATAGTTTCTGAAAAGTTTTGAATGCCCTCCCCTCAATACCCCACCCCTCCCACCCCCTCGAATGGTCTGCCCCATTTGTTCACATGACTTCCCTGTGTATATGTGTGTGTGTGTGTATGTGTGTGTGTGTGCATGAGTGTTTTCTCATAGCCTTATATAGGAGCCTGTTTAGGTAAAGACCAGTACTTCTGAGTAGTCAGTGATCCAGCTGCAGACCTGCACTGTTCCCACTCAGTCTCTGCTCGCTGGTCTCTCTTTTCTCTCTCTCTCACCCTCTCCCTCTCTCTCTCATTATCTCCTCCTCTGAGGGTTGCACTGAGGAGATCAAGGGAATATATAAAGGCTCTGCTTTCTCCTTTGGAAGCTCCAGAGATATTTGGGAGTCCAGCACGTTTCATCACCAAAGAAACAAGCCAACAACAAACGAACAAACAAACAAACAAGGGAACAGCCAAACGCTGGGCTGACCACCACTGTCTGCACGCACAATGAGTAACATGGATGGACTGATTGACATGAACAACGACGGGACGTTTATGTTCACCTCCGAGTCGGTGGGCGAGGGACATCCAGGTGAGTCCACACCTCACTGCTGAGCCTCTCCTGAGCAGACCCTGCTAATGCCAGTCTTTTGTCTCTTTGAGGGGTCATGCAAGTCAGATCTTACAAGTCAGACTTTTGACATGCATGTTTCACTAATAGATATTGTGCACAAGGGGGATCTACAAAGGATATATAAAGGATATAGACAGTTAGTCCCTGTGTTTTGGAGTATTTGATTTGGTCTCTCACTCTGAAAACTTTGAAGAGCATCCACAGAAAATAGTTAAGTGTGGCCTTGTTGAATGTCGTCACATGCCAGAAGAAAAGCCTCAAATATGACTGTCACAACAAGATTGCAGAGCTTGCAAAGTCCTGAGATGCACTGGAGTTTAGTGAGTGGGAAGCAGCTGCTCTGCAGATGTCCCCTAGTTGGTCACACTGGGCTCTGGGTTAGCAGGTTAGCGTGTTAGCACAGTCAGTATGTCAGAGTAATGGTATTCCATTCATTGCTTCCTCTCCCTCCACCGCATCTCCAAAGGTGTCATGCATAGTCTTAACCCCCTCTACCCCACCCCCCCCTCTCTACACAGGCTGGTGTACAGTTACCCTAAGTGAGTAGCGTAGAGTGTTTACAGGGCTTTTTATTAGTGCTTCAAACCTCTCACAGACACATGTGTTCATTCCTACTCCCACTGGTCTTACTTAATCCCAAAGTTCAGTTACAAGCACTAATTACCTGTCCTTATATTCAGTATATCAACACAACCTAAAGCAATGAGTGTATACTGTATAAACTTTTTTTTATTTTTTTTTTAATTGAGGATATTTTTTCTTGGTTGTTGGTGATGGTCAATTTCAAGACGAAGGTGTGTATGTTTGTGTGTGTGTGTATGTGTGTGTGCACTGTGGGAACCTGCCAGACTTCACCCTCTCTTATCAGACTGTGTGTGCTCATGGCATTTGGGACAGTCACAAAAGAAGTGACTATGTGCACTTAAAAGGATAAGGTTTTAATTACCAATCTGGCAAAGACATGGTGGCATGAGTTTAAGAATTCATTCAAATTGATGCTTATCAGTGACACGAAGTTGTACAAAAAAGTGAGCTAAAATAATCCTGTATATAATCATCTGTATTGTTGCTGTTGATTTCTGATGTAACTTTTGAAGCCTGTTGCTTCAGCTTAGAGAGCGGGAGGGAGGGAGGGAGGGAGAGAGAGAGAGAGAGAGAGAGAGAGAGAGAGAGAGAGAACAATAGAAGAGAGAGGGCATTTTAAATCCCAGTATGTAGGCCTACAGTGAAACAAACAAATCACATATAACATGCGAGTGAACATACCCCAAAGAGACCTTTGAAAAAGCTTATGTGGACACAAGATTACAGTATATTATCACCTGTGTATGAGCATGCCACCTTTCATCCATGACGCCCTTGGATGCTATTAGGGACTAATTCTGTTCTTTATTCTGTTCCTCAGATAAGATCTGCGATCAGATCAGTGATGCGGTCCTTGATGCTCACCTGAAGCAGGATCCGAATGCCAAGGTTGCCTGTGGTAGGTTTAACATATGCATGCATGCGAATGTTATGAGATCAGATAGGCTAGTTAATTATTAGATAGATAGTCATAATTAGTATGAAATATCATCTGTCAAAACGTTTCTAGAGCCTCAACCAGTTTGGCTCATGTCTAATGGTCCCCTTCCGTCTCTACAGAGACTGTGTGCAAGACTGGCATGGTGCTTCTCTGCGGTGAGATCACATCTGCAGCCAACGTTGACTACCAGAAGGTGGTAAGAGATGCTATCAAACAGATTGGATACGACAACTCTGATAAAGGTAAGCTGAGGGTTCGTAGAAATCCATTTCATTCCCTGGAGCACTTGTTCCTTACAATGGACAGTTTCTGAACTGTCATTGTCTTTTCCTTTGGGCATGTCTACACTTTGAACACCCCCTCCCCCCGCCGACCCCCCTCCTTTCCTCTGTTCAGGCTTCGACTATAAGACCTGCAATGTGTTGGTGGCCCTAGAGCAGCAGTCTCCTGATATTGCGCAAGGTGTTCACATCGACCGCCGTGAAGAAGACATCGGAGCTGGTGACCAGGTGCTGTAATGGCTGTAATGGTCAGATAGAGATTCAGATCAAGAGTCTTCTCCCCTCCATGTATGCAAGAAAGGAAAGCAGGTTCTAATGAAATGTAAACTTTGTTCTGCAGGGCTTGATGTTCGGCTACGCCACAGACGAGACCGAGGAGTGCATGCCCCTAACTATCGTCCTGGCCCACAAACTCAACGCCAAAATGGCCGAACTCAGGCGCGATGGCACCATCCCCTGGCTTCGGCCCGATTCCAAGACCCAGGTGCTTTTTCATCAAATTCACAAACTCTTTCACCCACACAAGTTGCAGAAGCTCTAGTGGGAAGTAGAACCTCTTACATTTTTTTTCTAAATTTAAAGGTTGTATAAGATCTTAGACATTTCAGCATTTTCACTAATTACATTATGAGAGCAACACTATGGAGACTGGTTTAAAACTAGAGGACCAGCACAAGACCTGCTAAACATGTTCCAGAGTCTGGCTGCCGCTGCTGAGAGAGACTGATTTAGTGTTCGATAGCAACAGCGCACAATGTCATGCTATAAAGCTCCTCTTTGATTTTGAGGTGGTGTCCTGTCCTCCACCCAGAACCCCACAGTGTTCATTTCTAATGGCTGGTGGGAGTAACACTGGTGTCCACCCGTCATATATGACTGCAGTCCAAATGAATTTGGAGATGGTACAAAAATGGATTTTTGAATCTGCAAAAATGAATTGGCTAAAAAGGATACTTCAAAAAGTGGAGAAAAGTTACACAGCAACTTACTTTAATGTTCATGATGAATGAATGACCAGAAAAAGTCAAACTAAAGAAGGCTACGTGGAACTCTGTTGTCCTTTGATACTGTAAGTGTTTTCAATGCTGGCACAAACAAAGTGGTGAATTGTGCAAGTGTGCTGTACAAGTCATCTGTGAGTCACACGTGACAAGCACAGAGCCTGCCTCACCTGTCCCTAGACTTAGCAACTGGGAAAGCAACATAGCAGTGTGCAGATACAGTTCCTACTCCTCCATAGAAAAAGACAGGGATTCATTCAAAGTGCCCATGGTGAAAGCTGAGACTGCTGAGCTATTTTGGAGTTTCTGACATTCTCCAGATAGCAGGAAGCCATGGGATGGGTGGGAAACCTCTCATGTTCTCCAGCACACACACTCTATTTGGGATGTGGTATGTCCTAAAGTAGGAACAAAAAACACCATGGTGCCCAGATTATATTTGCCACTTGACATTAAGTGCCAATGGTACCTTGTCATTCTCAGACTTTCATATTCATCACTTTACAAATCAGTGTGCAAGGATTCTCCAGTGTTTCCTCATAGCGCTGCCAAACCTCTAGGATCGCTGGGAGATTTTCTCTCCCTACAGTACAGTATGTGTGTATAAATGGGCATGGTTCAATATACCCCTTAGGCCCCCTCCTCCCTTACCCCAGAGCTTAACCTTTTACACCTTTTCAGAAATTATGTTTTACAAGTTTACAAATACATCATTCAGACAACAGAAGGTAAATATCATTGAGCTTGAGTACTAGAGATTTGAGCTCTACAGTACTCTGCTTTGGCTGCTGAAGTGTGAAGGCTAAGTGGGTGACACTATGTGTTCACCATGCTTCTGCAGGTGACAGTCCACTACAAACAGGATAAAGGAGCGGTCATCCCTCTGCGCGTCCACACGGTTGTGATCTCGGTGCAGCACGACGACAACATCACCCTGGAAGACCAGAAGAGGATCCTGAAGGAGAAGGTCATCAAGGCCGTGGTGCCCGCCAAGTACCTGGACGACAAGACCATTTACCATCTGCAGCCCAGCGGGCGCTTTGTGATCGGAGGTCCACAGGTGAGTTATCCTTTATCCTCGCTGGCTCAAGCGTGAGATCTGTAGATGATTATGTTGGCCGCCAGTAGGTTGGCCTGGCCGACTGCACAGAAATGAAAGACTTTACGAGACAAGCTGGAGCCAGGGCTGAGATCTCTTACAACAACATTAATAAAATTTGGTGGTAAAAACTGCCAGAAAACGTTTACACCATATCAGAATACTGCTGCCTTGGAGGAGTCTCCATTTTCCGGTCTTATGAGGTGCTCCCATTGATCCCGACAGGGTGATGCTGGTGTGACTGGAAGGAAGATTATTGTGGACACATATGGTGGATGGGGAGCCCATGGTGGAGGAGCTTTCTCTGGGAAAGATTTCTCCAAAGTGGACCGTTCAGCTGCCTATGCTGCTAGATGGGTCGCCAAGTCCTTGGTCAAGGCCAAGCTATGCAGACGGGTTCTGGTGCAGGTAAATTTGACATTTTTGATGCAATCTATGCATTTGTTAATATACACAGACACACATCTTCTCATTTGTGGTATAACACAGTGAAAGTGATATTATAGCCCATTGATACGTCTTTGCATAAATGTTACGACATTTTGAAGACCTTTCTCAAAATTGTGTTGCCCATTGTAAATCACAGTTCACTCTATTAATTTACTATAATACAATGCACAATTCACTATCAGAAGGCTATCTTAAACATACTGTGTGATGACAAATATCGACATGCTGTCATATTAGCTACAATTATTCCATTTTGTTGCTGTATCAAAAACAAAATGAAAAAGTGAGACAGAAAATACAAAAAGTTCAAACACTGTTTATTAAAACTATGTTCCTCATGGTCCTATCAGGTGTCTTATGCCATTGGAGTAGCCCATCCCCTCTCCATCTCCGTGTTCACTTACGGCTCCTCTGAGAAGAGTGAGCAGGAGCTCCTCCACATCGTTAACAAGAACTTTGACCTTCGGCCAGGTGTAATCGTCCGGTAGGTTTCATAGGGTTATACAAAAAAAGGTTTCATACAAAAAAAAAACTAGCAAAACAAAACAAAGTAGCTTATGTTATTGATAACATCTTTAATAAGTTAGTAAAGTCACATATACAGTAAAAGCCTAAATATGCTTTACGAGGGGATTAAGTACAAAGCAAGTCCCTGTGCTTACTGTATAAAGGCAGGTAAAATGTGTGTAATGTGCCTGTTATGTGTTGCATATCCTTCTTGTAGTTCTTATTCATGTTTTTATATCACTTTGACAGGGACTTGAATCTGAAGAGGCCGATTTACCAGAAAACTGCATGCTATGGCCATTTTGGCAGGAATGAGTTTTCGTGGGAGGTTCCCAAAGCCCTGAAGTACTAGAGAGGCATTTCTTTGGCTAACACAATATATGACTTGTCAGCGAGGAGAATGGACAATTGAGAGGACTTGGTGTTTTATTTTTTTGTTTTGCCCTCTTTAATCTCTCCCATTTCTTTGATATACAACACCCTCACACCAGCCATACTGTTGAGGAGAGAGAGGAGAAGTGGTTTTCTTTTATTTTTAAAATCATACTGAACAAATACAAGTTATCATTTTGTTTTTAAATTACAGTTGCTCTCAAATGTTTCCTTCCTTGTCAGGAAAGAAAGTTTCAACCAAGTCAACAAACATGCCACACCTCCAATTGTGTGCGTGAACAGTATCTTAAATCAACACTGCAATTAACTAGGCTGCCATTTTATAGCCGAGCCAACTAGATCCATTGATAGATAAATAGCTAAATGGCCTCACAACCAAGGTGTGCTCTGCTGAAGTGTTTTGTTTAGCTACAGTGTGTTGATCTCTGTAGAACCATGTAATTAACATACTTGTAGGTCACAGATGGTCTAAAACCTGGTCATCAAAACAACATTTTTTTTTCCATTACAATAACGTTCCAAGAGATAGGAAATACACTGACATAGGATTTTACAGCCTGTTGATATAATAGGCCTATCACTGGCTGTGCAGTTGATGCTTAATTTTAGAAAGGTTTAGGATTTAGGACTTAGATACTTAAATCAATTCACTCCCTAAAAGGATATGTAGTCGAAGATGTACAGTAGTTCAGCTTAAAAGGACTACAAACTGAAATTACATTTTTATGAGGATTTATCACATTTGTATGATATGAGCATAGCAGTGTGTAAAAAAACAGACATGATCTTGTAACTTGTTTTTACGGGTTCAGGGAGAGGGTCAACTATTTATAGTTATGGTGAACCTTTAACCATTGCTGATAACTGATCTGACTGACCGATCCATAAAATCACCAGGTCAATGCCTAAGGTCAATTTTGGTCATCAGTGTCCTTTTGAATATCATATTAGTTTTTGTTGCTGTTGTCTTTTTTTGAAAGGGCATACTGTGAAACGTGTTTCCACACACACAAAACCAAATGCACAGAGACACTGAGTCAGATTGTCTCCGTTCTTTTGACTCATTCTTGCTCCTGATAATAGTAGTGATACTATCTCTGTTACATCTCTCAAGTTGACCAAGAGCCATCGTGGTCCTGCTGTACCATTCCCTTTCACAGCCTAATGTAAATAATTTGCTGTAGCACCTAGAGAGCTTCTCATTGCAATATCCTGCTGCAATAACTTGTCATAAGCCGAGGTTCTTTCAAAGCAAGTTTGTAATAAGCATGATTTTCTGAATGATTAGTGGCTTTACCTTTCTATGCATGGTGCTTTTTTGAACATCTGTTTTTGTTTGACCAGCATTAATAGTGCAGTCTTCGATTCAGTTTCGTGATAGGTTAGCTCAACTACTTTAGCTCAACAGCAAATCAAACTGGAGCCCCCTCTTCCATGCTCCTGAAGAACCGTGTTGATTGGTTGAAGATTAGACCCCTCCCCTCAATACTCCTGAGCCACAGTTTTGATTGGTTTGAATTGTTTATGGCTTTGCTCTAAGCCACCATTGGTTTTCTATTACTGTAAGAGAGACAGGCTCCTCAAGTGCAAACACAGAACAGAAAGTTGAAGAAATGGTTTTCGGAATTTGACAGAAATATTTGGTTGGAATTGTTGATTGCTACTTCAAGTGTCTTTCTGAATGTTGTAGAAAGTCAACAGGCCCCATTTGAATTAGTGCTTGATCTGAAACACTTTTATGTGTTTATCCTGTCCATCCTCTTCAAAACATGCAATATTGCCTGTTTACATGTATAGACTTCTGGCTACATGGAATGTGTTGGAATACAATATATTCTCAAATATATATTTGATACATATTGATGTGTAATATTTCCTGCATAGGGATCAGTGTTGTACTGTTGTATTCCACAGCCCAGCATGTCAAAGTATATGTGTGTGTGTGTGTGTGTATCTGTGTGTGTGTGCGTGTGTGTGTGAGACAAAATGACAGAGCCATAGACAGCACTTGGGATATTCTGCTTTAATTGCATTTATCTGAGCTTTCTGCTGTGGTGCAGCTGCAGGTCTTTCTTCAACATTCTTTCTGTCTTATCACTGTCCTCTTGGTTTAAGAATGCACTCAAAGTCTTAAGAATGCATGAAGTAGCCTTACTGTGTAAATAATTTGAACCAATTAAAATGTTTAAAAACAACCTTCTAAGTTTTGCTGAATGTTTGTCATACATTAATTGACACTCATATGTCTCTTATTTCATCCAACATACTAATTGATTCTTACTGTATATAATATCAAATTGGGTTTTAACTACCCTTTGGTAAAAACAAACGATATTAAACTCACACTGTTTGAGTAACTTAATCCCTAAACCACAGGTACAGTACATTATCGTGTGTCATAAAAGTTGAAGAATTTTTATTGAATAATTAGATAAGTATTTGGACAAAGAAATGACAGACAAAAAATATACCTGAAAGGCCTGAGAAAAGCACAAAGTTGGGTCTGCGAATGTGAACAAGAATTTTATTATCTGAACGAAAGTAAGGCAAATATACATCCGGTCCAATGCAAACTGAACTCTCCCCACTCCTCTCCTGGGTCTCTCTTTGGTTTGGTTTTGATACAACAACAACAAAAAAGGCACATGATGGTCACCCATTACATACAGTATGTTGACTCAAGCTAGTGTGGGGTCATGTCCCAAAGCAGGGGACAGAGTGTTCTGTTGACAGACCTTCGACCCGCCGTGACCAAAACCAGAAAGGTAGATAACAAAATACAATTACATTTGAAACCATTAAACCAAGATGGAAAGGAGAGAGAGAGGGAGTTAGTGATTCTTCAGGAGAGGTGAATACGGTTGAACTGGGTTCACTTTTTAACTGGGTAAAATGTCTTTTCTTTGAAAGTCTGACTGAACACAGTGGCATTGAATGACTAAAGGTCACTGGAGATGTTTACAGTGAAGTGTGTCACTGATTGTGAAATGCACAGTGTCAATCAATTGGTTTCTAAAGAACCACGTGGAGAGCAACTTGGGATTTGGGCAACCATACTTGTGAGTCAGCCAGCCAACCAGAGGCAACCATAAACGTTTAAACAGATGAAAACAGGCAAAACCCAAACATGAAAAACAAAACAAAACAAAACAAAACAATATATTTCTGAACTATGATAGAGCAGGTGATCTCAGTCAGTGGTGGACAAAGATATGGCACCAGCATCCAATAGTTGCATACTGTACCAGCATCCAATACTTGCATACTTCCAATGCATGAATCAAGAGCTATGCTCCAAATATCATTCAACCCCATGTCAAACCTGAAGGCCACCACAAATGAGCTATCCAAAACAAGTCATCCCATATCCATCAATCTAAAGCCGATTCATACTGTATATATCCCATTGTTACAAAAATACATATATGCATATATTATTCTGAAATGTCGCATATGACTAAGTCTTTCAACAGATTAATGGAGAGCTGGTGATGTCATTTCCTGAGAATAGAAAATAGTAACTGGCCAGCATTGGATAAACAAATGAGAGTAATGACAGTGAATTGGAATACAGAGACAGACAGACAGACAGATAGACAGACAGACAGACAGAGACACAGAGAGAGAGACATGTATGACATCAGGCAGGGCTCTCCCTGACATCACCTGACTCTGACAAAGACCTGGCAGGTCTGAGGTGGATCTGGCCTAGATCTGGGATGGATCTGGGTCAATGCGAGCAAGTCGGTAACCCTAAAACCTTGAATGGTGTCCATTAGGGAAATGCTGTTGGCAGGACACAAAAGGTCCAGTTGATACATTACGGGCAGAAATGAGCGTCTTTCGTCTGTACTGGAGCCATGGGGGTCAGGATGACGTGTATCTTTTTCTCTCCTGAGAGCTCGCATTTGAAAAGGTCACTTTGTAAAAGCCATCTGGTCAGGCCAATGCTTCTGCAGGGATATGTCACATCCTGATTTGTCTCTTCTGGGGAGCAGGGAAGGCAAGGGAAGAGGGAACAAGTACAGCCTGCTGCATTGACTTTTTTTCTTCTTTTAAATCAAATAACTTTGAAAGCACCGAACAGGCTAAGGACCTTGCATAAATAAATCTGGCCACAGGGGGGCACTGGAAAGGACTGTCCTTTGTATGGGGGAGAAAGAAAAGAAAAAAAAAGCTACACTACACTGCCTCCATTTTCTGGAAATATTGACTTGTTGGTGGGATTGAACAGTCCCTATCACCAGTCAAACACTCTTAGAGATTGGGTCCAAATCATTTTAAGACGCACTCCGAATGACATGATTTGGTATGGCAAACAGGTCTGATATTGCTATTTAGCTGCAGAGGGCAGACTACAGACAGCACATGGCCTGGAGACAACATCTCCAGAGCTATTCAATGCGCTCAGTCTGACCAGAGCCTGGATCCTAGAGCCTGGTGCTACAAGGCACTGATACTGATTTGCACGGATGGCACTGCTGGGCACGGTGAGTGAGTTGAGAGGAGGTGCATCTATGGCACAGGGATTCTCTCCCTTTCTTCCTCATCTTCCTCCTTCTCCTCTCCTGTTTATCATCATGTCTGCTGGAGAAGCAAACAGGAAGGGTTCAGGTGAGAAAAGCAAAGATGTTCTTCCACATCATTTTGTGACATGATCCAGGAGGCTGGTTTTGGACACATTGGGGCACCATTTTGCTCAAGGCTCCCGCCTTTAAACGAACCACTCTGACGGCGATCACCTGTGAAAGTGGTTTAACGGGTTTGAACTTTTTTTTTTGAACTAGATATATGCGCTTTTTCAGTCTCACTACGGAAAACAACAGTCAGTCAACACCAGGTGTCCTCTCAGTGTGCTCCTATGCGACTGAGGCGTGGTTTTGGTCCAGAAGTCTAAGGCACAATGGCAGTTACAGCTCCAGCTGGTGTGGAGAGGAGAGGAGAGGAGAGCAGAGAAAGCTAATCAATGTGTTTGTTTCTCTACTGTTACCATGACCATAGGCCATGGGCTTCCATGGAAGAGAACACAGCCTCCCAAAGTAGAGTGGGCTGATTAGGCAAACCAGAAATAAGTGGAGGTCTTCCTCACATCATGGCCCTGGGGAGTGGGGTCAAACTGCCACTGTTTGGACAAGAGGAGCGGGTGAAGTTGGTCTTCTGTTCTCAAGTGTGTGTGTTTGTGTGTGTGTGTGTGTGTGTGTGTGTGTGTGTGTGTGTGTGTGTGTGAATGTTTAAAATAGTCTATATATGGCAGATCACTACGTAGTCAGCATGAGTTTGCATATGTAATACAGTGTGTGTGTGTGTGTGTGTGTGTGTGTATGAGAGAGAGAGAGAGAGAGAGAGAGAGAGAGAGAGAGAGAGAGAGAGCATTGAATAGAGTAAATACAGTATGTGTGTGAATTTAGTGATTAAATTAAATTGTGCATAACTCTCATAATTGTGCACAACACCCACCACACATTTATTGTTAGCATTTCTAGATACTATATTTTATATTTAGTTTGTTTGTATGTCCTGTATATATGAGTTGTGTGCAGTGTATGAGTGTGTATGTGTGTGTTTGTTTGTGCTTTAGTGTGTGGTGCTGGTGGTTGTGGTGCCGTGTGTGTGTGTGTGTGTGTGTGTGTTTGTGCTGTAGTGTGTGGTGCTGGTGGTGGTGTGTGTGAATGTGTGTGATTATGCTTTAGTGAATGGAGCTGGTGGTGGTGGTGGTGGTGGTGGTGGTGTGTATGTGTGTGTATGTGTGTGTGTTGCTTTCCCTTTAAACTTATAAGCTTGTAATTTATATAAATCCCCTGATGTTGTTTTCTCCATCACAGAGTTGACTTTAAACGAGCTTGTGTTTTCCAGTTATGGGTTTGTCCGAACAAACCAAGCCAAGCAGCAGCCCTGCACTGTTTATTTTTGAGGGTGTAAACAGCGTCACTTCCTCTCTGGTTCCGACTGTAAGCGGGTCACTCTCATGATGATGATCGTGGTGTGGTGTGGTGTGGTGTGGTGGTGACTGGAGCAGGTGGCTGTCCCTCACGGGCGAAAAGTGGGTCACATTTGGGGTTGTTTTTACCCCAAAAACTGCATCTAAACTGCATCTACAGTATATAGAGGGTCAAGAGCTTCTGAAGAAAACAATGGATGTCCCCTCCTTAGCGTGAATGTCTTCATGTCAAATATTCCTGACACATTATCTACAGTATCTTATTGATCCAGCACTGCCGGTGTTAGCCCTATGCTAACAACATACTGTACTAGAGATCCAGCTGGGCCTGAGTGCTTTATCAGTGAAGTGTCGAGAGAGAGAGAGAGAGAGAGAGAGAGAGAGAGAGAGAGAGAGAGAGAGAGAGAGAGAGAGAGAGAGAGAGAG
>JASCQX010000045.1:8903144-8913344 GCA_030264415.1 Sardinella fimbriata
ACTGCACTTCACGGTGAGCCATCCGTGAGTCGTCGGCCAGTTGTAGGCCGGGCTCTATCAGAGCCTCTAGACGTCCCCGGCAGAGAATTACATTTGTTGCCATTAGGGGCGTACAGCGCGGCTAGGCTAGTGGGCTACCATATTTGCCATTTTTCTTACCAATAAGGAATACCTTGAACAATAGGGCTTGATTAGGGAATAGGGTTGATTGACTTTTCCAGACTTTTCCTTTAACAAGAGATCGTTAAAAAAGAAAAGTCTACAGGCAATCCACATACTTTTGTCAGCTCTCTTTGCAAACCCCTTACCTCCCAGAACTAATCAGTAACCCTTCAGTATGTCAATCACCTTCCTTCCAGCTAAGGCGTGTGCCGGCAACACTGTGTTCCATTAAAATGCTGCATGGTGCTTAAGAACTTTTTTATGCTCCATGATCTCTTGTGCTTTCTTGCACATTCAGACCTGCTGACAGGTACATCACTTCAAAAGTTAAGATAATGGCAAAGTTAAATGCAAGCACAAACTGTTTACTGCACATTATAAAAATGTCAAAATATTTAGCTCAGTGGAACATAAATATTTTAAAGGCAATGCTTTCTAGCAGCAAACATCTGAACTTCTCCATCAATTTTATTGACAGGTAGCAGTTGCCTTGGGGGAGAACAGAAATGAACTGATGCATTTGAAGTGTGGACATTTATGAAGTTATATGTATGCTTGCAGCACATAATATTTGGTATGCCTGGCTGAGCAGCACAACTTCCCCCTGATGTGACAGAGTGGTGTCGATGTCCCTGAGGTGACAAGTTCTAAAAGATGGAAACATTAGTGGGCGAACACAAATCTACTTTCATGACATTCCAGAATGTACTGAATAAATGTGGTGCTGTTTTAAAATCAACCTTTGCAGCCAGCTTGATCCTTGGAAATGATGGATACACCTCACAAGGTTGACCAGCCAAACAGCTTGTATCATAATTCCTCTTGCCTTCCTAGGATTTAGCTAAATATGAGTCTCAAAATGAATCCTAATTCTGGGCCAGCAGTTCTGTGTATGTCTGTCGTTCTTGTAGCTTGTGTGTGTAAATCAGTTTGTCCCTCAGGGGTGTTCGAGATTTACTGTACGCTGCTCTAAAATGACCCTGCCCAGGGAGCCGACCTCTGCTGATTTAAAAAAAAAAAAAATCGCTTCATGGTCAACTGTTTATCTTCTACTGCAGAAGCACAAGCACCTGTCTAGTCAAAGGACAAAAACTCCCCACCAGCTTGGTCAGTTGTGGTAGAAAATGGAAGGTTTGCTGGTTACAGATGGCCATTCAAAAGCATGACGATCTTGTTGAGATATAATACATATTGTGGTTAGTGATTAATGTTGCTATAGATGGTGAAATAGGGGCTTCCCACAGCAGGAAAACTGACAAATACTGTAGAAACACCAGCCGACCAGCAGTTGGCGTGTAGAGTGTAGAGAATAATCAGGGAAGTCTACCAAGCAATATGGTTTAACTGTTGAAAACAAATCTACAGTATGATAGTTTTGAAATGTTGTTATTCAATTAGGATGAAATAGCCAATGTTAAGCTGATGGATATCCTAACATTGCCTACCCAGTTTACTGTCCCTCAAAAAACCTGTCCCTGCAGTTTATACTGCATATGGGCTTGTTGATTTGGCCTACACTACATTCCACTTTGTAAACAATCTAATGATGTCCATTGTGTCTGGAGAGGGAGCAGGTTGATTGGCAGATAAAAAAAACTGAAAGAAGCCCGAACAAGATAAAGTCTCCTCCTACTTTCTCATTCAACTATTCAACATCAATTGAATGTGACCGAGGGCTATATATGCCATAATGTAACAGAAGATTAAAGTTAGCAAAAGCTGGACATTGTGAAATGGCATAGGACTGAAATGACCCCCTGCTTTAAAGGAGAAGTTTGGTGTAAATCAATTCATAGCCCTATCGTCAGAGGTCACTGAATACTGTCTGTAGCAAAAAGAACGAAAAAATTGATGCAACATAGGCCGAGTTATAAACCAATAACTATTGTTAATTGAATGGGGCATAGCGAAATGAAACTGAAAGTAAGACTCTATGCCCCATTTACTTAGTGTTAGTAGCCCGGTTCATTATTCGGCCTACGTTGTATCAAATTTTTTCATTCTTTTTCCTATGAACAGCATTCAACAGTAACAGTGACCTTGAACAACAGGGCTATGGATTGATTCATACCGAACTTCCCCTTTAAGCAGTCTGCTTTGACAGTTCACCTCAGTCTTAAGCTTCATGCAAAGACTGCCCCTTTCAACCCTCTGCTTCATGCCTGCTGCATGGTGCAACGTAGATCGCATTCGCGAACTGGCCACTACTGCTAACTGACAGCAGTAGTGGCCAGTTTGCGAATTCGGTCTACGTTGTACCTACTTTTGTCGTTCTGATGCCTATCGACAGCACTCGGCAGCCTCAGAGAACAGGGCTTTGGTTTGATTCACTCCGGATAATTCCTTTAACTAGAGGGAATGGAGGTTACTATTTGGAGACAAATATTTTGGCCTGATCACTTGTAGCTGCTGCAGCTCTTTGAATGTGAATGTGTGATATGTGGAGCATCTGTAAACACTGTATCATGCTTTTATGACTGTATTCAGCTTTGATGTTGACTCACAGCAGGAACGTTGTGTGGAACAGTCGATTGTACGGACGGAGGCCCTGCCAGTATTTACATAGCAGACTGATTGGGTGTGGCCAACAGCTGGCCAGTAATCATAAAAAGAGATATCTTCCATCTTTATAACATGCTGTCTCAATAAGATGAACATTAAATATGCCCTTGGATTAACAGTGTGTGTCATGGAGGGAATGTTTACTGATCTAATCCGTGCATAGCAGAAAAAAAAATGTTGAACATCCTAGAGGACATCCCTATGGTTGCTTGTGTTTTTTTTTTTTTTGTTTTTGTTTACCAGTAATTACATTTTTACTGAGTAATTTACTGAGTAAAAAATACTGATATGCCCTTAGGTGTCCTGACTGACATTTAGAGATAGATAGAGTGTAAACATTACTGTAAGTGGTTACAGTGTGCGGCTGAAGATCACATTTTCACCTCTTTTCAACTTTACTCTCTCCCTTTTATCTTATTTAATTCCTTCGATTCTAATCTCGCGCTTGTCTGCAATTCCAGCAGCAAGTGAAGGCGCTGTTATTTGTCCTTAGCATATCCTGTGGCTCCCAGCTGGGGGTCTGATCAGACTTGTGCTGCATGGGGCCGAGTGGTGGGAGTCCCATCATCAAAGAGCAGCACAGAAGCCCTCAAAGCGGCACCTCCAGCTCCGATACAGAGAGAGAGAGAGAGAGAGAGAGAGAGCTCCGATACAGAGAGCGAGAGAGAGGGGCTCCTTTAACACACACGTCTGCTGGGACAAAGCTGTCACCGAGTGCTTGTATGTGTGCTTGTTTGCAGTGACGGGAGTCTGAAATCAGACAACACAGGAGGTTGGACTGCAACAGTGGCGGGCAGGAATGCAATCAATACCCCAACAGTCTGATAGATACAATAGGTCTCGGAATAAAAGAGCCACAAGAGATGTCACACACTGTTGATGATTAAAAATTAAAAGCGCACCATCTGATTCCCTCCTTACAGCTTAGTTTTGAATTTATAATTATGCTCTTAATAATAATTTCGGTGAAGTCTTGAGAGCAAAATATTAACTGGGAACTACAACAGTGCTCACATCACAAACAGCACCTCTGCATTTCATCACAGTCAAGGGATGCAGATTCCTCATCCTAACATAACAGTTCATTGTGGAAGGAAACAGGTGAACCTGTGTCAGATAAATTATGGATAATCATAGGAACCTCTGTGCAAAAAATGGCAGATGTTTGGTTAAACATTTTACTCATTCAAGCAGAAATGTTTGCATCTTTAGAGTATTTTCATCCAAATGTGAAACACAAGGGCTCATGCAATATTGAGAACCCCAACAAAATACTTGACCTTAATGACCTCCCCTTGTCACATGCTTCCTCTTTCAGTCTGACAACAACCCAAGTGACTTGGCAAAATAACAGATGTCTGGCAGGTTAGTGACGCGCATATTGGCTGTTAAGAACAAAGATTCCGGTGAGACACCTTTACATATCTCCCACAAACAGCACAGGCATTCAACGAAATGTGCTCGCCCTTCTATTTTCCCTGAAGATTGGTCATGTGACCTGCTACAGTTCAGGGCTACGCTGAAGTCAGTGGACTGTTGCACTGCAAGGACATGAGTACTACTTTTATCAAGACAGGTGAGGCTGAATGGAGCTGAAGTGTCAGAGGACTGTTTTGAAGGGAAAACCCATCGTCCCAGATGAAGGTGGTGAATCTATCTGTTGGGTAGCAGTGCTCTGGGTGGAAATATGAGTACTGCAGGGTTTGACTTAACTTTTTCAAACACAAGCTGGGACAGCAGCTAATGTATGTTTTCCTTTGTATATTTTAGATACAGCAGGAATAGCCATCCATCATAAGGCCTTTTTTCTGCATGCCTTTCCATAGACACACACAGACTCAAAGGTATTCTAAAAAGTCATTTTTTTAGATTGAGTTTATGCTATAAACTTGACAACAGAAAGGGAAATATTGCCAGACGCAGGTTGATGCCTAGCTGTGTCCTATGCGGTCTGATCACTTGGTCAATGACTTAGGCTACTAGAGCCAGAAATGATAGTGACATTTTGCACATATTCAGAGTTTTGAATCTCAGATTCAGGTCATGCATTTGGCATTGTGAGATTGTGGTTGAACACTCTAAACAAGCAGGCCATGCTAAAACGCCCACTATTAGGTCCAAATTAGATGGAGAACTGATGGCTTTTGGAATGTACAGGTATGGACCAAGATCATTTTGAAAGTGACCCCATGCAGCAGTCATTGTGATAATATTTGTCTCCTTTAAGCCTAATGTTTGTGTGCAGCTGGGCCAATCAACTTTAGAAATCCACACAGAGAGCTGAGCTACTCTCTCTTGGATTTGGACCCAATGTGGGTCAAATCGGGCAGGGCTCTCTCAAAGTGGGCAGAAAGGTCAAGCTCTGTTTCTATTTCCATTAATAAACAGACTTTTTAAAAAAAAGAAAAAGAAAGGTCAAGCTCACAAGGTTAATTAGGGTAACAGTGGTGATGAAATCAATGAAGTTTTGGGCTATGGTCATAATAGGCTACTTATTTGGCTGACAAATAAGTCTGAAGTCTGATTGTTCGTCTGAATACAGATTTATATCATCTGAGCATGGCTTCATTACATATTTCTGATGTTTGTCATCTTGCCTGAAGAAAATATGCAATCAGCCAAATTTATTGATGTTGGTTAAAGGTTGTTGATATATTGAAAAATATTGTGAACCCCTTAGAATAAAATGACTGGATTCCTGACATGCTCCAGCAGCAATGCCTTGATTAGTCAAAATTGTTTATAGTCCCCCCCCCCCCTCTGAACAGAATCAATGGCTAGACGCAAGAAGCACTTACCTGAGTTTGACAAAAAGTGTACTGCAAAGGATTTGCAATCCCAACTGGATAGGTGAGTGTTATTGATAATATTTGGATCTGGAAAAAATGTGTTTTTGAAAAGTGTTTTTGAAATATCTTCCATAACAAAGATACAGCTGGCTCAACCATCAACCTCAACATCTAATCTCTGTCTATATAATGATATGAGTCAAGTCAGTTTCCTTGGCAACTCTTGGGTACCATTCCAATGACTTGTCAGAATTTGTTTCTTTCTCTTTTTTTTTCTTTAACGGGGTGTTAACACTTTATTTGAAGGTACCTACACAAGAGTGACATGACACTGTCATAACTATGACATGACACTGTCATGAATGTGTCATAAACGTTATAAACTTGTCATAAATGTCAAGTGTCAAGTGTCAGTCATTTTTTTATTATGACAAGCTGACATTGTTTGGATTGTCTATATTATGACATCTTGACATTAATCGAAGTGACATTACCAGAAGTTGTCGTAGTCATGACGAGTTGACATTAAATAAAGTGTTACCAAAGGGGTAAACGTGTGTCTGACAATACCTGTTACCAAAGGGGTAAACATGTGTCTGACATTACCTGGCCACACATGATGCTTGAGAAGGGATAAAAAATTGTCATAATGATGGTACCACACATGAAATGTTCAGGAACATTCTGTCAAAAGTGTCACCCTGTTGTTAACCCAAATCCTTAGAAGAGAAATCTGGTGTCCTATTGTCCAAGGTCACCAAGTCCCATCTGTAGGACCAACTGAATGAGGCTCAGAAACACTATGCCCCATTCAATTAATGTTAACTGCTGGTTTGCAACACAGATTGATAAACACCAAATTTCTCCTTTAAGGACATACTCTTCTTAGCAGCTGATTAAGTTCCTATAAACAATCATTACAACGTTTTCACTTTTAGGCCGAGACAGAATGTAAGGGGTGAACATGTTTAATTTCTTTTCTTAATTCAGGAGGTCACACTTAATTTCTACATAGAGCTAATTATAATGGTTTTCTTCCCCAATGGGCTCAACCTGTGGCAGTTCCCTCCATCCAAAATCAGACACCCAGACATAATAATCCTGTCTGAAGTGTCAGCAGATGTCTAGGATATCAGAACTATCTTGAGGTTTGGGATGTAATGAGAAGTGGCAGGGCAGGACTGTGAGTGTGTGTGTGTGTGTGCGTGTGTGTGTGAGTGTGTGTGCGTGTAGGTGTGTGTGTGTGTGTGTGTGAGTGTGTGTGTGTGTGTGTGTGTGTGTGTGTGTGCATTTGTGTGTGTGTGTGTGTCTGTGTGTGTGTGTGTGTGTGTGCGATATTCATATTAGTATTCCATGAAGACTTAACTAGGCAGTAATGTCAGTCTGATGAGGCTTCTAATGGTGGATAAAAACATAGCCAATGGACAAGGAGAGGTCTCTGGCAAAATATCAAATCAGATTAGTGTTTTCAAACAGACTCTTGTGTCTTTATAATGAATGCGTTTCCATGTGTTTATGCTCATGCTTCTTGGGAACAGCGGAAATGAACAAACATACATTCTAACAAAGTGAATCGGATGTAAAGTGAGTGATGGTCATCACATTCCAATTGTGTCTGAGCATTAGACGAAGTGAGATTTCTTTTACAGGAAACCTGCTTGCACAAACCAGCCTTTCTATAATATAGAAAGAAAGAACCATATTATGGTTAGGTTGCTGTCTTGTAAGTGTTCTTTGGCTCTGTCTGTCTCTGTCTAGCATTCTAAGCTGGCCCTAACAGGTATTTTTATTTAACTTTTTTTTTTTTCTATCCATTATTTTTCAGCGTCACTGTGGATGGGCTATCCCTATGGGCATCTGCCAAAACACAGAGTCTGGTTATCTTCAGCCCTCACAGCATGGCAGCCACCATGGCTGAACTGAGATGTCAAACAATGCGTCTAGAAAGCTTTGTGTTTGCCTGTTAGCTGGTGGAGCTCGTGTAAAATTTTCTATACAATGAAGCTCTAGCAATGTTGCTAAGTTGTGTACAAAATAAGGCAATAGCGATGTGGCTTCTACATTTGTCTGAGTAGTCATTATTTCCCTACTCGCCTACAGCGACTACATATGTTTTGACTTACCCTACATTTGGAATTAATTTGGTCATTAATCACTAATTAGCTCATTGTTTATGTGGATTGGTCTAGAGTTTGATGGATGTTTGACACTGGAGCCAAAATTGCCATGGTTCCTTTTGACCCAAGAGCAAGGACACAGTCCCCCTGGCATCAAGGCCTTTGATTGCCTGATAATGGGAACCACCGTCTCCTTATTTGGAGTGCGAGTGCTGAGTCTTTATCTCTCATCAAGCCTGCACACTCTGACATTAACACGCTGTGCTTGAGCTGCTTCAGCCATTCACTGCCGATGCCAGACAAATGTCAATGATGCCAGTAAGGACGGGTGATCAGGGTTACTAGGGGAATGAACCTGGACACATACCCAAGAATACCCATGAATGCTAATCCTCAGATTGGCCAGTGGAGACTGACACAAAACAACGGGAGGGAGAGTCACTAAAGCACAACTCTTAAACGCAGTCAGCTCAAATTGGCTGCTAATTCAGACCCTTCTGGTTTTAGCTTAGTTTAGTTTACAAGCATGAATTGTTTGTTATTCAAAAAAAAAAAAAAAAAAAAAAAAAGTCTTGCAACCACAACTGTTTTTATTCTCCAGTTCTTGGAGACTGACCAGTTTGTTTTTCTGCTATCTTGTGATCATGGTCAGTCGTGACTGATTTTCCAGACACTGTATCAGAAAGAGCACAAAATGCAATCAATCCACCTTCACTGTCATGAAAATGGTTTGATTTGTATTGGCACACACAAATTTCCAAGTTCCCATTGTGACAGATTATCTGTCGTACCATGTGATCAAATGAAGTACATTTTCCTGCGTTCTCTCAATTATTTCGTTGGGTTATGGGGAGTCAACACCTCTTGCTGGGTGGCTTTCAAAAGCAGGATTTTAATTGCAATCACAGTCATTTTCAGTGAATCTGAATCCAGACGCAGTGAAGCTGAACAGGGCCTTTCTTTCCCTTCCCCTCCCCTCAACTCCACACAGACTGCTCTTGGCAGCCCTTGGCAACAGTAAGGCCCAATAAGCATGATTAAAACTCAAAACAAACAGCCTGCCAAACAACAAGACAGCCATTTTGTGGAGTTCAGTGGATGAGGAAAAACAGGGCCCTCCAAAGTGGACTCCACTTGCATATCAAATTTTCCATTTAAGGTCCTGCTCTGTAATTGTGGCCATTTTAATTTGAGGTGAATGTGCTGCATTAATACAGATGTGGTAACATGTTCATGAACCACAAACACATGCTCACCTTTGGACGTGACCACCATATCGATTCAGATCCAAACAGTCAACAACTGGATACTGAGCTTTGGTTTGGACAATGACTGTGAACAGAAATCATTATTTTCTGACCACACACACAGTTTTTCCTACCAGAAGCAAAACCTTTGCCTACATTAAAGACAGACCACCTGAAGTGATAGGCAGCATAAACAAGGGAAAAGATAGTCATCCCAGCAGGACAACAAACACAGCAAATCAGGGAGGTGAACATCATACTGATGAGGTCCAATCAGAATGGGAACATGGGTTTCTACGTCAACATACCCAGAAGTTTTCATTTTCACTGTGTTCACCATGGTGGCCATGTTTCTAAATTGTTCTGCTTCAGGGAAACTAAATTAATTAGTGTAGCATGGATGAGGAGTGAAACCGTAACAAGGTTGTTGTGGATCTACAGTATATGAATCCACAAAGTTGTGGGCTTGATTTCCCCCCGGGTAGAGGTGACGCATCACCAGCACTGCTACGGCTACCCAAAGCACTTCTGGTAGCTCTATTTATAGCTCACCACCATTGTGACACAATCGCATTCTGTGATGATGTCATAGTCCTATTAAGGTAAGGATGTATTGTTGCATCATTATATTATATTAGTAAAGTTTATATTGCAGACCTGAAGATTTTAAAGACTTTAAAATGTAGTCCTTTTGACCACAGGGCATTTCCAACAAGCACAAAAAGCATTTGTTTTTCAGTCTCAATGTTCTTGTGAGAGGGAGTCAGCTAATGGAGGACTCTTTGAGGAACTGGGGACTCCTGGGTGGTAGTGAGGGCCATGCTCCTCACATGGCTGAGCCTACTCCAGAACTTCCTCCACACTGTAAAAAATAGAAGGCCTTATCTACTTAAAAAAATTGTGGTAACAATTTCCACCTAATTTTTTTAAGTAAATTCTTGCCAGATTCCCAGAACATCCTTACTATAATATTTTATGTAAAGCTTACGAATGTTTTTTACATATATTTTTCCAGCCTTCTGAATGTTAAAGAATCCTTTAAAATTATGTTTTTTCTACTTATCTTTCCCTGTTCTCAAACCTCACCTGCTTCAAATTTTTTCAACTCAAAAATGTTTTCAATTTATAACAACAATACCATAGTGTAATAACATGACACAATGCAATTTACAGTACAGATGGTTTAATTAAGCAAAGTATGCATCACATTTTATCAAAACATCACGCCCACAACTGGGCAAGCTACAAAGATTTTTAACATTTATCACTCGTTATGAAGGTACAAACAATGAGAATGGAAAACATGCATGAATCCTAATTATG
>JASCQX010000045.1:10720040-10730660 GCA_030264415.1 Sardinella fimbriata
GTGTTCACTGTGACGCAAGTGGTGTCATTCAGACTCTGCCTTATCAGGACATGACCAAAATTCAGTCAAACATGGACAAGCATATATATAGTATAATGTTTGTTATCATTATAATAAAAGCCATGTCCTGTTTCCTGAGAGATGTTATGCATTTTATAGACTGATTTCCTCAAAACAAGCCAGCAACATAACTGTTGGCATCAAAACAGATCACTGACTGACTAATTGAAATGCCCTGAAGTGACTAAATTCCGTTTTTGAAGGTACTAAATTCTTGTGTCATGCATGCGCACCTATCCTTCAGTTCCCCTCAAAGCAGCAGGGTGACATTAAGGGTGTGTGACAGCCCAGAGGGCCAGTCATGCGTGCATGTCCATCAAGCTGACATAGAAACAGGATCAACATAATCTCATCGGTCAGCTGAATATTCAAACAGATGTTTCTCTCTCTGCTAACCTCCTCCTTCTGAAACTTGTGTAGCTCAATAGCACAAAATTGCACATCCGTTCCCAAATCATATGGGTGTTGCTGTGCATTTACATGGATGCCACTCGATGTTGACATGCGGCAAGCACTAAAATTAGCACCTTAGAGAGCCTTGATGTATTTCTCCTCTGTCCTCCACACTTTTCCTCCATTTTCTTTTAAATGAAATCCTAATATTTTGCTATTTTTTGCCTCTGTTCATGTATCGAATTATGTATTGAAGTATTCAGTATTGAAGGTTGACTGTGATGTGATGTGCTGTAATGTAATGTAATGTGATGTGATGTCAGATATGATGTTTACGGTGGTGTATTGTGTTGATGCAGGCCACCACAGATCTGTATGGAAACTGCACTCTGCGTCACTCTGGCACGTCTGCTGCTGCTCCCGAGGCCGCGGGCGTATTTGCATTGGCCCTGGAGGCTAAGTATGTACACCTTGTTCCACTCCACACAAGTGCTTATGACAGGACCGGATAGCTTCACCATTCAACATAGCTCTATAACTCGCTTGGCTAGCATACACACAACTGAGCAGATGAGCTGTAATTACCAACACTTCACTTAAAAAGGAGGAGAACTCCTTTCCTTAGCTGATCAATCTTTACAGTATTGTGTGATTGAACAGCAAAAACGCTTTATTTGACAGAAAAAAAATACAGAATCGCTTTCTGGCTGACAAGACACAAATGATTGCGGAGGAATTTGTTTGTGCCCACCAAACTACTAACTCACCACTAAAACATGCAGGTGCTTTAGAATCTGATCAATAGCAAACATTACAGTATGTGCTCTCGGTGCTCCTCATTGAGTATTTCCCCTCCTATTATATGGCTCTGACTATTGCCATTTCCCCCCACACCCTTCCCTTCCAAGCACGCCACATACATGTACTGTAGCTGTTGCACTTTGTTACCATTCATCACCTTTACATCATCCAACCCCCCCCCCCATCTTACAGCCCATAGTGTTATTAACTACAGTATTTAACTATTTAACTATTTTGCATCTTACAGGCCATAGTGTTATTATTAACTATATTAACTATTTGCACTTTATCCTGCCCCTTCCACCCCCCACCCCATTTATGCGCAAATAGTCTGAGAAACAGACGCAATTTCACTGTATTTTTTTAACTCCTTAACCAAAGACACTTTAGAACCGTCTCTATGCATGTGACAATTAAGTTTCCTTTTATCACTGCATATGACATGCAGCTGTTTTTCGAGAGCTTGATTATTGAACTAACCAATCACAGCAAAATCATATTTTCCAATTCTCATGCACAGTAATAATACCATACATTTAACATTGAATGGCCATTTGGAATGTGATATGATTCCGTTTTCAAACAAAAGAACCCTTGTTGGAACATGTGGAGATGATTATTAGCCTTGTCTCTGCTTCTCCATTCATTTCTCTCTGTTGGGGCACTGGTGTTGTCAGTTGAAGGCATATGGTTGTGTTACACAGTTAGTAAACATTGATGTGGACTTGCTCCTGTGAAGCTGCTCTGTTGACTTAGCTCTAAATAATGATGTTGCTGTCAGCAGGAGAAAGAGCAGCAGGCCTGTGTCCTGGCTAAAGGTAAATAGTGCATGAGAGCTTATGAGTCCATTCTCTCGGCCTAAATACACTCAAGCTGGCCACTGATATGAGGCTCTTAGTGGGCAGAATAAATATACACCTTCGTGTAGAGATTGACTCCATCTCTAAGCCTGGATTCATTACAGGACATTGACATAATTCATTCATTCATTCATGCATTCATTCTTTCATGCATTCATTGGTTCATTCAAAATGTATTTATTCTTGGAAATAATCACAATAGCCTATTATATAACAAGAATAGGCCTACATAATGGTTGAGGATAACAAAGAAAGTAACCAAAACAAATAAACTGCATATTAGAGGGAAGAAAAATACTGAAAATGTGTATTATTTGAAAAAAAAAAGATAAAATAAACCCCCCACCATCATACACACACACACAAACACACCCGCACACACACAGTTAAATTCAGTTTGATTCAAAGGTGCCTTATTGGCTTGACAAAAAGGGTGTTTGCATTGCAAAAGCAATCAAGTAGGATACTACATAGAACAACATGAGTAAACATATCTAAATGATTTTTATTTAAATGAACTAACAGTGAAAAACCTACCCAGAAAAAAGGAACACTGAACAACATATCAACATATTATGTAATGAATATACTGATCAAATATAAATGTCAAATGTTCCATATTCAAAGTCTCTCTCTTTCTGTGTGTGTGTGTGTGTGTGTGTGTGTGTGTGTGTGTGTGATTAGTCCAAACCTGACCTGGCGGGACATGCAGCATTTGGCTGTTCTGACCTCTAAGCGGAACCAGCTCCATGATGAGGTGCACCAGTGGCAGCGGAATGGAGTAGGTCTGGAGTTCAACCACTTGTTTGGCTATGGGGTGCTGGATGCTGGAGGCATGGTCAAGATGGCTAAGGAGTGGAAGACTGTTCCAGAAAGGTTTCACTGTGTGGCTGGTTCGGTCCAACAGACACAGTAAGTTCACAATATTAACTATGGGAAAAAATGATCAGCTGTAGTTGCTAAGATGCTTCTGCTGTAAAATAAAGCATTTCTCTAACCACCACAAACTGAACTTGTTGGCACAAGTCCACAGTGCTACAGTTCCTCATGAATAAAGAAAGCCCAGATTGTTCACTGGGGTATGGTCTTAAATGGAAAAAGTAGTGTTTCTACAATCCAAAGTTCCTGGCTCGAATCTCAGGTTAGAATATTATTGTGTCCTTTCTAAAGTGTTGCATTTTTTCACAGGGATGGTGAATGAAGTGTTATTTTAACCTTTCCCAGAGGAAGGGGTAGCATTAATAGCATAGCTATTATTAGACGATGATGTCACTCTAATGTAATCAATTACGTCAACCCATATAACCTCACAATACAGGACAACACCATCTTACCATTACCTCCTAAAAGCTTTGATTAGCGCCAGTGCTACATCATTATCTAAATGGAAACACACTTGGCCCTCTCGTGCACATTTATGGACAGTGACACTACAGTTGGCTACTTAAATGACGCCCAACCAAAACTGGCTCAATGCGTGACAGGCATGTGTGAACATGAATTGTCGTGGAAGCCTACAGTACTTGCGTAATTCAGTTTTTAGAATCAGTTTATTAGTGTGACAAAAAAAATTAGATGTGTATCTTAGATAATAAATAAAATAATAAAACGTCTTATACTACAAGAAAAGCAACTGTTTCACAGACAGGTGCTGCCACAGCAAAAAATGACACCACAGAAAATACCTACCACACATACTTACCCTTTCACAGTAAAGGAAGAGAGTGATATTTAAAACCAATTTAAGATAGTGGGTAAGTTCATTGATAACTATAGTAGGACTCCCAGAAAACAGGAATTGTTCATCCTGTCAGTTGTCAAGAATGACTGGTGGACTACATTATGTTTTAATTACTGCCATTAAAGGTGTTGAATCTGAACTAAATGAACACTGATATGAAATATGAAAACTGCCAGAGAATATAATGTTCATTTGAAAGAAAGAATGTGATGTTCTGGTTCTCACACACGCTGATCTGCTGCTCAGTCTGGCTACTGCGTGACATCTCATCTCCCACTGCCCTGAGGCAGAATGAACAGACATAGATCAGAAGGTAATTGGGAGAGCTGGTTGCATCACAATTTTAAACAAAATAAGACCCCCTGCATGGTGTTGGGGTAAAAGCAAGTTTTTGATTGGTTCTCTATCTCAGGTAAACAGGAAGAAGTGGAGATAGAGACCTAGTAGTGGCCATAGCAGATCAGTATGAGTGAGAGCCAGACTAACGTGATCATTTGAATCAAAATTTTATTCTATTTGTTTAGCCCTTTAAAACAGCTGTGTTGTTTGTGTCTTATGAATCCACTCTCCAAAACGATTCCCTGCTCTGTGTCTCATTTGCTGAGCCTTTTAAAACAGCCATGTTGCTTATCTTGTGAGTCCCCTTTTCCAAGAAGATTCCCTGCCGTGTGTGTCCTTCTTCTGGCTCATTCCCTGGGCTTCTCTCCCCCCTCCCCTCCCTCTTAATGTGCCACTGGTAATGGCACAGGCTCCCCTGGATAATGCCATTATGGACACTTTATGAGCGCACAGGCCAGCCCTCTGGTGCTATCACCCAGCGCCACAGTGACAGGCACACCAAGCTTTTGGGTTCCCACAGCAACAAAGCAGGCCTGCTTTAAACACACACAATACTGTTTTTAACTGAAGCTTTGTTTGGAAATGACATCCATGAGAGACTTTTTGTTTCGCCCATCTATAGGCTGAATTGCTCTCTGATTTAAACACTCTACTCTTTAGCCCTTAACAATAAGAAGGGGAAAAATTAGGAGTGTAATCCAGCTCAAAGGAGTGTCCAGAGTGCAGAGTGTATGTATACGTTAAAGCCATTGGAGGAGGACAAAATGCTAGCGGAACAAACAGCTATGAGTGGGCATGTGAGCTAATGAGCATGGACACAGCCAAGGATGTGACAGCCTAATGCTTGTGTTATCAGCACCTCTAGAATAACAAAGACCTCAGCTCTGTGCAAAAAATATAGAAATATTCCAAAGATTAATTGGACACCAGACTTATTATCTAATACTAGCCTAGACATCTAGACGCACCCTAGCAGCAACAAATATTTTTGCCTTGCGAGTGGGTCTTGTGAGGCACCACAGGTGTGACCAAGAACTAGTACGAGCGTTCAAAACACTCTATCTTTGTGGAGAGTCGTTGATTGGGCTGAGCAAAATAACATGGTTGTCAGCAGTGGCCAAGTAATAGCGCCTATGTATATTATTGAGGTTAGACATAATTGTTCCTACAGGCCCTATATATGGTTAGAGTTTTATTTGACAGTGAAACGTAATGGGCTGTTGAGGATAGGAGTCAATGCTGCACACAGATTCAGTAGCACAGTTGCACTGGGAGAATGTGAGAGAATGTGTGTGAGACAGGGGCTACAGCAGATCGTGCAACAGAACACAAATGTGTACTTATTTTAAAGATAGCATTTGAATTTTTGGTCCAAACAACACAAAATCTGGTACTGCAATGACAATTGAAAGGTTTGATCTCCAAAGTTTATACCCATTGTAATAAGTATTAACCTGTATTAGCTTTAAATACTTCAATACACAATTCCAAAATATACAAATGAAAGAGTTCATGTGTTTTGGTGTTAGAATGTAGACAAAAGCTTTGTAGGCCTACTCTTTTCAGGAATTCTTACAAATACAATCATGATTTGTTCATACTGTAGCTACGGTTGGTTGATGAAAGTTATTATTATAGAGTTTTACTCTTGCATTTATCTTATCATAAGCTGTAAGTGTCATATCCAAGCTTACTGAAATGTCTTGCTTTTATCTTGATTATAATTGTTACACTTATGTTAGTTTATTCTTATTCTAAAGGAACAGTATTTAAGAAATGCATGAAAATGAATCATAAAATGACCCTGATATATCACCAGTCATTAAGGAATCATGATCATTTCAAATACTTTTATCGCTGACAATAGTAATCCAGCCTGGATATTCCCATTACAAAAGGGAAGCTGCAGCCCTCAACTAATGTTGATGATGTCGTTATTTGTATATTATGTGTTTTGGCCTGTTGTGCCACCCTCCACCTATCTGATTTCGGCAACCCAGCTGACAAAAATCTTGTCGGGGAGGGCATACTATGCGCTGCAATATTTTGAATGTGATTGCACCAGTTTTGGCCACAAACGCACATACAGTACTGTTCCTTTAAGTATTGTTCAGTTTTACCTACGTATGTAGCAGAGGCCACAAGGGCATTTCCAAACATAATGCACAAAAATTGGGAAAGTAAATCTCCCACTCAAATTTCCCTCTACAGTCACATGAAAATGGAATATTGGCAATATTTTGTTTGCACACAAGTCATGTGAACTCCTCATTTTTCCCGAGCTTGAGCGTATTCCGGTTTCTAAAAAACAGAATAAACCCCCTACGATGATGGCCTGAACGTAATGTAGCGACTGTCATAAAAAATGAGAATATTACTGTATCACACTACTCTTCCACACATATTCCAATTCCCCTGTGAATGTAGTCACTGAGAATGCACTGCCAGGCAGTTTATGGATGTATAGCCTAGAGGAATGACTGGGCAAGGATACAGTATTTTCTCCACAACTACCACGCTGTGAATGCATAATGATTAACGCCTTCAACATTTTTACACTGGGCAATTTAGATACAGTAGTAAGTTTTCATGTCACTATTCAGTCCACAATGGAAGGAAATTCTGTTTTAGTTTACATACATGCATTTTATCATCGTTTAGGCTGCCATTCTCATCAACATAAAGTGATGTATCGTCATGACTAAGTATTTGTGTTTGTACTGTTTTTATTATTGGTGTATAGAAAATGACTTTACGTTGCTTGTTCTTGTTACAGTCAAATTTCGTCTGATGACAAGCTTGTCTTAAGCATTACCACTGATGCTTGTCAAGGGAAGGAGAACTATGTGCGCTACCTTGAGCATGTGCAGGCTGTGGTCACTGTGAATGCCAGCCGTCGCGGTGACCTTAACATCAACATGACTTCTCCTATGGGAACCAAATCTATTCTTCTGAGTCGCAGGCCTCGTGATGATGATGCTAAGGTGGGCTTTGACAAGTGGCCTTTCATGACCACTCACTCCTGGGGAGAGGACCCCCGTGGAACCTGGGTGCTGGAAATTCACTTTCAGGGCGATGTACCTCAGACGGGAATTTTGTGGGAGTGGACCTTGATGGTCCATGGAACACAAAGTGCCCCTTATATTGACCAAATAGTGCGCGACTACCAATCCAAACTGGCCATGTCTAAGAAAGAGGAGTTGGAAGAGGAGTTGGATGAAGCCTTGGAGAGAAGCCTGAAGAGTTTGATGAGTAAAAATTAGACATCTGCATGATGCCTTTTCTCTCACACTTCTTTGTCTGTCCTTCCCTATCCTCTTTGTCAGACTCGACCTTTTTCTTTTCTGTGGCTGCTTTCTCCTGCCCTTGGTTTACTATTACTTGTATCCAGACCATAATAACTGTATCTATAACATATCTATAAAGGATAAAAATATGCCTTGTTTTCTGTATTGTTTTTATTGAACTTTACAAAAATGTATGTAAATAGAATATACGTATAAACTATATTATGTTCTACACCTTACTCCTTGTCCTCTGAAAAGACAACTGTTGTACAGTTTGTGTAAATGATCATTTGTGCCAATCTACTTAAAGTTTAATATCTCGCAAACAGAGCATTGACAAGTTCTTTGTTATATTTTACGTGATATTTTTTTCCAGTGTATGTGTAAAAGGCAAAGATTATGGAATAATTTCAGCAACTTATGCTTCAGCAAGCTAATTTCATATCTTCTGATCTATCTCCTAATAAATCTACTCAACCTTTTGTTAGAGTACTAGCCTGAATACGGAAACTTCATTTCAGTATTGTAATTGGTAAACACTGCATTACAGTAGGTGGTTGACATGCAAAAGTATTTAGCTCCCCATTATAATCCAACTTGCACATATCCATCTCCATGGTGTCATGCTGGCAGGTAGCCTGAGGTTCTGGAGTGATGAAATGAAAGGCCGATGAGACATAAGGTTGTCTTTGCTAATCAATCTGCTATCAGCGGAAGCTTTGCAGAACCAATACATACAGTAGGGTAGGCCTACATACAGTAGGGTAGGCCTATTAAAGAGTGCATGCTGCTTAATGAATATAGGCCCCTGAAAGACACAAGTCACCATTTTGGAATTTTTACTCAACTGCCCTCTCCCCTGGAGAAAATTGGGTATTGCCGTTATTATTTTAATGCAGTCTAAGTCTAATTTTAAATTTGCTAGTGTTGCGCGGGTTTACCCAGACTCATATCCTCAGTGTGGTCATGAATGTCTATAAGAAATAATTAATAAGCTTTGATCTGCTTCAAGTGGGCTACTCATGAAATATGAACAAGTCACGTCTTGCAACAGCTTCACTTACAAGCAACATCATCTATGTTACTTGCCTTAACCACAGTTCAGTAGTTCATATGTTTGCATTTTATCGTTAAACTAAATAATCTTCAGATAAGAACAACATAAATTACAGTTAAACTACACAGGACTTACAGTATGTCATATAATTCCAAAAACTACATTTTAAATATTTCTTTTTGTCACTCTAAATATGTTTTCACAAAAAGAAGCTACTTCCCTATTTTACTTATACTGATGCAAGATTAACCTGGGAAAAAGCTTAAGATTTATTGGAGACAATAATGACACTTGTGAAGTAAGTCATACTACTCATGTACTCATAATGACAAAAAACTGATACAGAGCCATCAGATACGCGTACTTGCAAGTTTACTGGTTTTATTTTGAAAACAATACACAGCAGAGCTCTGCTGGCATTTGAACTCAGGTAATTTGTGCACCAGACTTTTCAAACTGAACTTGTGTGAAGTGTATGAATGTGTATTTCTAAGGGCAGCAGCATGATTCAAATTATAAATCGGGAGCATTCAAATTCTATTCAATTTCTGATGAAGATTAAAGTCAATCTAATTTGTTTGAACAGGGGGTCATGGCCTTGAAAAAAAAAAATGATCCCCAAGTTTTCAGACAGTAAAGGCCAGAGTAATTGGCAGAGAGAGGCGAGTAGCACAGGCAGACCCAGCAAGAGCATGATTAAAAAGAATCTAGAAACGTGCAGTCATGAGGCAGAAAAACTGGAATGTGGCAATGTTGGTTGGTTTGGATGTTTCCTTTCAGGTTGTTGCTTTCACCATTTCAGGTTCGATCACCATGTTTCTTTTTGCTGGTCTTTTCAATCATGGTCTCTACAACCATGGCAGTTTCTTCATAGCCTTTCACTTTATTGTCGGGTGACAACTTCTCTACAGACTCCACCACTTCCACCTTCTCGTAACTCATGGAGTCAGGAGGTATGTTGGTTCTGGGGAAAGGCATGGGTGGCGGCCCCTTTCGGGAATTGCCGTCGTCCGTGTTCTTATTCCGGGACCCCGGCTGTCCGCCATTGTGATTTTTCGGTGTGGTAGGTGCAGGGCTGGGTCCGTGGTTTGAGCTTGGAGATGTGGATCTACCATCCTTGGCTTTTGAGTTGGGATCTCCGTTATTGTTGGATTTATGATTCCCCTTCCCACCATTTCCTCCTTCTTTTCCCTTGCCTTTGTTGTCCCCTTTACCCTCCCCCTTGCCTTTGTGGCCCTGGGGGTCTCCATCCTCGGAGGGGGAAGACGGAGACAGAGGCCGAGGTGCAGGACCAGGTGCGGGACCAGGGCCGGGGGTGGGGGTGGGGCCGGGGCCAGGGCCAGGGGTGGGAGATGGTTTGGAGGGTGCAGCATAAGGGTCGTAGGGGGGCATCATTCCATCCCAAATGGTCACGAAGACATGACCACCAGAAGGAGAGGATGTGTAGAAGCAGGGATCAAGGTAGCTGGAGTCACCAGTGACAAGTACGTAGCGGCCTTTAGTGTAAAAATCAGCGATAGGCTCGGGCTTCTTGTATTTCCTCATGCGGTCTCGGACAATGTTACACAGTGTGTCAAACGCCTTGCTGATCTGAGCTCCATCTGGGACATCTTCACGTACCACACCAGTGTGGACTGGCATGTCCTCATGCCTCACTTCTCCCTCCTCCACCTCCACTCCTTTCCTGTCGTCCTCCAGATGATCCACCCCAGACACCCTTTCGTCTAGCCCACTATCCATCACATCTCTGGGGGTGATTTCTCTCTTTTTGCTCACCTTCTTTGCCAGATTCTTCTGACGGGATTTCACACTGGTAATATCTTGTATGGCTTGGGTAATATCTGTAAGACACGTTGAATAGTAACTAAAGTAATACAACATGAATTCACAAAATTCCAAATGAGGTTTTAGAAGAAAGAAGTTATTTACCATTTTTAGTCATTAACTCTAAAGATATATGACCTTTTTTGTCACATTACACATTACTGTATAATTCAATAGGAAGACTGTTAGTATATCTAAATGGAGATTTCCTATTCATTTGATCCACTATGGTGTGACAAGAATATTGCATCATCCCTT
>JASCQX010000045.1:10787628-10799439 GCA_030264415.1 Sardinella fimbriata
TTATTATTATTATTATTATTATTATTATTATTATTATTATTGCTGTTGTTGTTATCGTTGTTGTTATTATATTATCAGACCTAATGGCTTGCGTCTAAACTATTTTGACGCGACTATTTAGACGTTGAAGTGGGGCCTGAGGTAGGCTACGATTATGGTTTCATTGAGTACACCTGACCAAAACAATTAGCCTGTGTCATACATGTATTGAACAGACATACAGAATTATGAAAATGATGAAAAAAATGGTGAGAGGTCGGCTTTTACAACAATGGTTCATCTCAGATCATTTCTATCTAATGCGACACCACGGCTTGTGAATTTTCACCTTTGGACTTGTTCCATGGCACACCCAGTAAGGATTTAAAATTAGACTCATTCACGTTTCTGGAATTGCTTAAGAGTGTCAGTGACAATGTAGTCTACTTTCGAAAGTAATCCATATTAAATTTTCATTGCCTGTTCATTTAATAGGAAAATTACATCACGGCGAAAACTGCGCGCAAGGCAGTTTTTCAGACTACCGCATACCCATTGTCTTACCATTTACTCATAGGGCCAAATGCACAGCCACGCATAAAATTATCATTACTACTATTATCTCATTATTGATGGACAATTACAAGACTTTGTAGTGATGGCGAATATGTTTAAAATAAGACTGCACAACCACCAAGACATTTTACTTAGGCTATGTGCCAAGTTTGCCAAAGTCCATGATTAAGCTATTTAATGTATAAGAACATCTATGCGTCCTTCATTAGACAAACATCAGAAATATATCAATAATTTGCTGTCCAAAAAGGAAAGAGGAGTCTACGCCTATAGAGAGTCTAGGAATAGGCTACCAAACAGTCTGAAAATGTGATTGCACGAGAAATTACGCGCAAAGAAAAATCGCCAAGAAAGACAGAAGATGGATACGTTTGTGCCATTCACTTGAGTTTTAATACGAAATAAAGACTTACATTGCGATATGTAGACTAGTCTTCATAATCCAAATATAAGTCACTCACAAAGCCAACATTTAGAGCAAGCAACAATAGATTATAACAAAGCAATATAAAAAATAGTCATTTAAATTATGATTTGATCTGCAAAAATTAATCAAATGCTTTCGCCAAATCCTATAAGAGAATTTGTCTTGAGGGTCTGTCGTCGGACATAAATAGCCTTCATGGTACCTTGAGCTCCTCGATGCGCTAATGTAAATGCCCCCGCAGCTCCAGTCCTGGACGAATCCGTTCCGTTGAGCTTGAATCCGCCTCTCTGCTCGTTTCTGTTGACGCACTTAAAGACTCTACCCTCAAGCTTAAGGCGAGTTGCAACGACCAATCACCAAGCCATTACAGGCTTCAGAGGAAGCTGTTTATATGACTCTGGCGCTAATTAGGCTCATGAACTAACAAATCTCTAACACAACTGGCTGGGAACCGATCGCATCCATGGATTGTCTGGAGACGTTGACTACTTTTTTTAGTTGACAAGCCGCGGTTTTGTGTTCTTTCCAGAGGGTTTCAAAGGGCTGTGTCCACCATTTTAAAGTTATTTATTGTTGTAAGAACTTCACTTTAGGGTGTGGAGTATTTCTGAACGGGAACCCGGGCACGGCTTTCACTAAACTGGAGAATATTGACTGGTTTCACTATGTTTCAGCCCACACCGAAGAGGTGTTTTACTATAGAATCATTGGTGGCAAAGGATAATCCTTTGCCGTCGTCGAGATCCGAGGAGCCCATACGGCCAGCGGCTCTCAGTTATGCAAACTCGAGTCAGATAAACCCTTTTTTAAACGGCTTTCACTCCGGCGGCCGGGGCGTCTATTCCAATCCGGACCTGGTATTTACCGAGGCGGTTTCCCATCCTCCAAACTCCGCTGTCTCGGTCCACCCTGTTCCCCCTCCACATGCTTTGGCAGCACATCCGCTTTCATCTTCGCATGGCCCGCATCCTCTTTTTGCCAGCCAGCAAAGGGATCCCTCAACTTTCTATCCATGGTTGATACATAGATACAGATATTTGGGTCACAGATTTCAAGGTAGGTTTGCATTTCATTTTTATTTCTGCTCACATTGGAGAAATAACTTTCATTTCGGCTAGCCAAATATTAGGTCTACTGTTTAACAAAAGTAAATTAAAATGGGGTTAATTAGCCTACTGCTGATTTCCACACGGTGCCAGAAACTATAGGCTGTGGCGAAAAGAGCAGTTTTCATTCCTAAATATAAAATGGAGTGGTCTACCTTTTAAATTAACATGACAAAGGTCGTGATGCCGATGTGTAGCACACATCTGCTTCATATTTGTTCTTTTGGACTTGAATAGCATTAGACTATAGAATGCCTAATTTGTTTTAGTAGGCTAGCCTTGGCATAGTCTAATAGTAAAATATTTGCGCTCAACGAGATTATCTGGTTTGATTAAAATATTTTGAACGTGAACTTAAAATAGAATATAAATAGGCTACATATTTGTGCGGCAACCTAGTCACAGACGCTAATGTTTTTATTATTATTCATAGACTTCCACAGGGGCAAGTAAGCTACACGCTACAGAACATAAACAGGCATAGTATTATATAAACAGCCTATTTTGTACCATTTTTCATGTAACCTACAGGTAAATTTAGCAAATCTTAAAACTGAATTCATGAAATCATTCAACTTGTACAGTTATCGTGGCATTTCATTGCCGTTGTGAATATGACAAAAAAAGTCCCCTTTCCATGTTTTTGCCTTTAAATAACTCACACTTTATGTGGTGAAATAACCCATATGCACCTGGTAGGCTATAGTTAACATTTGCCTAGGCTCAGATCAAATAAAGCGGGCCTACAAATTGCAGGAGTTTGAAATGAACACTAGCGAATTCGGTAGTCTACCAATAGCCTACTTATTCCCAATGGCCATGGCTTTCGTATAATTTCGTCTTGCATTTTACTGGAGAAGGGCAATTGTATTAAATCCAAGCCTTAATTTTCAGCAAATATTGTTTCCTGAGAGTCACAGCGGTTGATGTACACGACACTGAACAACTGTAAAATGACTTGATTCAGAATTGTAGGCTGTGCATCCAGGCTACTATCCAATGCGGGCCTACTGTATAGCTTTACAGCTTGAAATAGTCGAACAATCGCAAAGACCTAGATAACAGAAAGTTCCAAGGGTTGTAAAAATGGCAAGGTGTTGTATTGCCAGCCTAATGTGCTGTGGAGTAGCCTATTATACACTTCAGTCGCCTCCAGAGTATTAGAGTGTATTTATGCTCTAATAGCCCAGGTTGTGACAGATATAGCCTATGTTAACAGTCTAATAAAAAATCAATATAGGCCTACGCGTTTTGGGCTACTTTTTGTTTGTTTGTATTCGTATCTCTTGACTATCCAGGCTACTAGTTTAGGCCTACCCCAGGCTATTCTATTTCATAAAACTTGAGGCCAAATTCACTCTACATTGTATGGGCTACGGCGAATTGTTGGACAATTTAAGCAGTGGGCCGCTGGGCATTGCAGTTTTATAGGCTATTAATTTGCCCGCTAGTTCATTGTTTCTGTGGTGAACGCATGTTCGAATTTGAGCGTGCCACGACTGATCATAATTTACTGAACTTCGTCTTTATTTGCAGGCAATGAAACGAGTCCGGAAAGCTTCCTCTTGCACAACGCACTGGCCCGAAAACCCAAAAGAATTCGCACTGCGTTCTCACCATCACAGCTCTTGCGACTCGAACATGCCTTTGAAAAAAACCATTACGTGGTCGGTGCTGAACGAAAACAGCTTGCGCACAGCCTTAGCCTCACAGAAACTCAGGTAAGACAGTGTTTTCTTTCATTTTCACGAGGTTAGGCAAGAAATTTGTCAGGCTATAGATCAGTAGGCCTACCACGAAATGTCAAGAGGAGCGCATGATCTAGGCCTTGTCTATAAGGTCGACATAGCCAACATGCAGTGTGCATTATTTCCAAGTTTTTTCTTAGGGCGTCAAGAGTCCTAACTTACCAATTTATATAAGAAGTGGTATTTCGCTTTACATTGTAGCCTGTGGAATATTTGTTGAAAAATTAGTTGGGTTTGTGAAACTATCACGTTTCTTTTTCTTCCAAGTCAACACACTGTAAGTCTAATATTGTAGTTTAGACCTAGATTAGTAATTTATTGGCGTCGTTTGCATAAAATAATATAGGCCTATTAGAAAGGGTGCCTACATGACTTCTAAATTTAAATGACGTCTAAATTTAAATGCTTCCATTTCTATGGGTATAAAGGCCCATCTGTAGAAGTTCAAGTCTACTTTCTTCATTGAAAAGCTATGTGAGATTGGGGCATGAGAGATGTGCATTGCGCTGCATGTTAGTGACACTCATGAGTTCTGGCCTATGTGCAGTAGGCTACGCCTGGACTATGCCAACAACCATCAACAATATGTAGGCCTACGGAAATATTTAGTCTGTGTTTTACGTCATTATGTTGTGCAACACAACAGTGAATACGGCTCCTCTTAAATGGAATTGGATCAAATCCAAGTTCAAGTTCCTCTGCCTCTGTGAGCTCAATGGCTGGCTGATGTAGGCCTAGAAATTATTTGAACACAAAAATCTAGACGTTTTATTTAGCCTAATATGTAGCCTAAGCCTATCTCTACAATCTCTACAGTACAATGCGTTTCTTTATAACCCTTAAACAACCCATTCCGTTGGCCTGCCGTGGTTTTGTTCAAATGATCTGGGTCGGTGTAGCCTAGAATTGAAACGCCTTGCTTCAAGAGGTAATTTGTAAATGGTAAAGCCATGACAAAATTGACACACTGCAAATGTTCCAACCATTCGAAATTGTGTGTAGGATATAGGCCTACTGATTTCAGTCTGGTCAAAATGCTGGCGAATTATTCGATTTCGAAACAGACATGTCTATCCAGCGATTGGGCATTGTTTTCCTGGTTGGTCCATGCAGGGGTTCACCGGGTAGACTAGTCTGTTCTACGCGTACATGCTATAGCACCATTCCTTGTAAATGTCTTGTTTAAAGATCGTTTTATTTTACCCTGTGATTAATGCCGGTGGATAGCAGTAGTGCGCCATAGCCAAGACACGAGTGATTGCCTGCATTTACCAATCAATTTAGTCTAGGCTATAATCTCCGAGATTATAAGCGTCGTCCGCTAATTATCATAAGCTTTCTGTCTTCTTGAAAATAGTGGATTAATAATTTGAGAATTGTTAAAATTGCGTGCCTCAAAATTAACTGCTTGTTGCAAGTTTCTATGTTTGTCATACCTATCTAATAGTGTCTATATATATTATATAGGTGAAAGTTTGGTTCCAGAATAGAAGAACTAAATTCAAGCGACAGAAACTGGAGGAAGAGGGTTCGGATTCACAACAGAAAAAGAAGGGAACGCATCATATAAACCGATGGAGACTGGCAACCAAACAAGGAAGCCCGGAGGAAATTGATGTCACATCAGACGATTGAGAGACTTGAAATATTTGAATCCGGGACAGCAGCGTGGCGTAAAGGATGACACGGATAAGGATTCTGTGTACAGAGAGAAAGAAACTGAAAGAGGGTAAAGGCAATGTTCACCTTTCGCTTTTCGGAGATTGGCAGCTTGAGTGTTTGAGATGTAATTGGTGACTGTCATTGCTACGAAACTGTTAATAGCCAATTCGAGGCTACTTTGCAAGGGCAAGGTGTTCAAGAGGTAGCCTATCGCATTCTCCCTCCCCAGCATCAATGACCACTATTCCACAACACAAAACATAGCTCCAGTTGGCCATAAACATTTATTTATTAAATGTTTATGGACAGTATGCACAAAGACTAAGTTTCTACACCAAAATACCAAAATACTTTTTTGTAAAACTTGAATTGCATGGTAGACGAAAGTATTTTGGTAGGTAATTTAACTTGACACTTTCTTTCCATAAACATATCTTTGCTTTAATAAGTCTTCATTTAAAAGATGTTGTTTCTTCCTTTAAAAAAATGTGGCGTCTTGAATTTTGATCCTCGTGTTAAAGTGATTGTGAGACGAAGTAGCAGTGCTGCATTAATGTTGTCAAGATGTAACGGATGATCTAAATTTAAAGTTTACTATCTCAGAGATAAAGTTACCCTCAATTAACCAATCCAGGACATTCCTTGATCCGAAAGATCGATTGAATGTGTGCAGAATCTCCGAGCGTAATGGTAGCAAAAATTGCCATAGAAGAGCTGAGACAAGAACGCCTGGGCAGCAAAACCTCTAGCACTGAGCATAATCCGTGTATAAAGACACTCAAAATAATGTTTCTGTTGAATCTTATTTTAGCAGAATGTAAATAATTTGTGTTTGTGTTATATTTGCTACAATTTTATCAAAGACTATACTTCCAAGAAGTATGTAATTGTCAATATTTTGTCAATAAAGTTTTATCAGTATGATTCTCAGACCATAATAGAAATGCGGTAAAACGTTTGTTTCGGATGGTTCTGAATTTTAGTTTTGTGGAAAGCTACTGATCGAACATAGGAATAAGAGCGCGATGCTTTAAAAGCACATTTGTGGGCTCGAGTTGTTTCTACAATCTGCAGATTGTAGGCTGGGGTTGTTTTGCAGTCTCCTCCTATCATGCATTTGTAATATTTTTTTTTGACATAAATTTTGGACAACAGCAGTAAGCTACATTTGATGTTTATGTTTCAGCAACCTATCAAGAAAATGTAGGCCTATTGATGTAAGCTAAACATGTTGCCTAAAGAATGTTGTTTCCAAATAGTCTATATGAGGCATTTTCCAGACAGGAAGTGGCTATTTTCCCGAATCCGTATTTGCTTCTCAGTCTGCATTAATCAGTTTGTCAATTGATAGAAGAGCTGCGTCTGGCCTGTTCGTGCTACAAAGAGACCAATGAGCTTTTGTGAAAGTGCAAATCAGTTTAGGCAATTATCATACGAGTAATATGAGGGGAAAGGGATGCATTGCCCAGTGGTCCACTTTAATCTCATAATCCGTGGATCCAAAGGGGTCTGGTTGGACATAATTTTGTACAATCTGACTACCGTTCACAACGTGATAAGGGAAGGTTGCAATGTGCCGCAAAATAGGAGCTTTGTCTAAAGCCTTGTTTCCAGCAGCTACGGTTCGGATGTGTATTCACTGATAGTGCGTGTGTGTGTGTGCGCGCGTGTGTGCGTGCGTGTCCACATAGGGAATTAGCATGTGGGAATATTGTCTTAAATTCTGTCCTAAAGATTGCTGTTGCCCATTCAAATTTGCCAATTTAAAGACTGAAATTTCTCATAAATTAAAATGTATAGGCTCACTCATTGTTTGAAAAAAGCCCCGACTAAACGCAAGCCGTAAACCCGTCAGGAAATTCGAAGGAGACAAACCTATGATTTTAAAGCGTTTGATTCTGAACTGTTCATTAAAACTTGGACATTTAAGACAAAACATATGTAATTTACTATACCTTTTGTAAGCCTCACAATGTTTCTTTCTATGCATAGGTCTGTAGACCCACTCGGATAGGGAATTTTTTAAACGGTCAAGACTAACAGCAATGAAAAAAAATCCTTAGAGAATACCATTAGCTTTGAAAACCCCCTAAAAGCTTTATTACAAACCCAGCTTTGAAAGGGGGGGATTAGAAGGCTGAAAGGGTCCCACAATAGTTAGAAGAAAAGGTTTCATGCTAATGAGGTTAATGCCCTTTGTATCTCCGGACTCCACAACTTCATTACTCCTATCTCGGGCAACACCGAGCGGCTCAGAGCCCGCAATCCACTCGAGCTTTTCCCCATCCAGCCTAAAGAAGGATTTGATAGCAGTCCTGTTCAAACTAGATAATTATATCTTTTCAAGTTGGAATTTAGATAAAGAAAGTGCAGTGAAGGCGGTGAGCCTTGATCCGCTGCAAACAAATTTGGCGCACTTTCTCCCTCGGTCGTGGCTCGAAATATGCCTCCCCCTTCATTAGCGCAATCCCCTTTCATTCATTTAACACTTCAAATTTTAACGCATGCGTTTTCTTTAATGGCAGGTAATGTGATTGAATTAGCTTAAATGAAAATATTTGTTTCACTCGAACCCATAATTGTAATCGACATTGAACAGGACAAAGACCTCTATTTGAGCGCCTGGTTTTAGTAGGCTATTGACGGTATCAGTTTCGCTGTTATAGTTTGCGAAAAAATAGTAGCCTATGGTTGCCACGCTATCAGATAATAGTTTTCCTATTTTACACAGGTAAAAGAAATCTTGGCTATACATAACCTATGGGAATTTACACACACATATCTCAAGTGATTTAATGATCACAGGACGTTTCTTAAATCGTTTTAAGCCCTAATAGCAAAACATATGCCGGTGAATGAGGCAACATATATTTCTCCAGATAAGCACAACGACACCTATGTAGGCCTATAGGCTAGCTGAAAAGCGTGGTCGATCTCTCTTGAGAGGCTCATTGCGACGGTGTGTCGACCTATGCTGTGAGTTCCCTGTCGTCAAGTGCTGAAACTGTTTCCTTCGTTCAAGGTTGTGTCGGTGAGTGGTGCTCTGGTGAGTTCGACCCCATATATCAATCGATTTATTTTTCAAACAAGCATGCTGCGCTTTGAAAATTGAGTGACCTGCTCAAGAACTTTTGACCTGCTCAAGTGACCCCATGCTGTGACAACTTGTTCAGGGCCTACGTGGAATACAAACATTTTACTATACGACACGCAGGGAGTGAGAAAGTGATCAATCACGGGATCCTGAAAATCGGATAGGCTTATCCGTAGTTACAAACTGGTTAGCCCTACTGAAACCGTCATTTGAACCCCCAGGTTTTAACATGCTTAACATAGTCCTTCTCTACCGTGTGAAATAATTTGGCTATGAGATAGGCCTACCTTTAATTTAAAACGTTATGGTATCAAATAACCCAATTGACCCTGCATCTGCAATTACCAACTTTAATTACGACCCACGATTCCATTAATGTGAGGAGTTTCGCAGAATAAGGACAGACCATGGACATCGTGACGCGCCACGCTGCGCCGCGCATTATCACTGCAGGAACTGCATGCGCACACGCGCACCTGCTTCCCTGAACCTGCTCAGACACCCGGACCCCTGATATTGGACATCGGCTGTTTTTCTAAGAAATGACTTCACTGGGCATAATTATAAAATCAACAATAGCCTATCCAAAGCCTAATTGTCCGTTGCTTCAACCGAGGTCGAAACTTTCACAGCTGGCTTTCGGTCCAGGGCCTGTGCAGCCTATGCCCAAATATGTAGGTCACTTTACGGCCTAATGGGCTACTCCCCATGAAAATGTAGGGCTTTTCCTTTCTGCATAAGAGTCATTCCAATAGGCTACCAGGTGTTTACTGTGGTCTTTACCAGCTAGTGGACTTGAGCGATGGCCAATCTGACGTCACAACAAACTTGATCTATCCTGTTACACAAATTACTTCTGAAACTGATCTTGGAAACGAGAGAATGAGCTGCGCACAGCTCCCGTGCTCTTGACACAAGGAAAAGCGATAAATACACAGGACTAATGAGCAATTATCATATAATGAACCACTAATGGCTAACAATAATGAATTAAACATTCCATTCTCTCAGTCCTAGGAATTCCTACCTATTCCTGTGTCGATTTATGCTTACTCCACCACAAAATATAAAATATAATGAGATCGTCTGTAAGATTTTGCCAACATATAACTTATTTTATGTTGAAATATAGACTATATGGCATGTTTAGCCACAACCACAACACAATAACACCCACCCACACAGGGTTAATAGCCTGCTGTCGGGGAGTAGGCAGGCTAAATGTTTCAAATGACTCGTTTAGGCTTTAGCCTGTAATAATGGACATGTGAGGAGGGCACAACAAAATAATGCCGTTCAATGTTTAAAAAGTATGTTTGACCTAATCTTATGGGGCCAAGGCAAGTCAATCCGATTCTTTCTCTAGACTAACATGCCCAACACTTGTCCCGTTAACAGGCCTAAATCGGTAAGTCATATTGTGAATTTCATTTTTATTTCCTATTAATGATTATATTCATTTATAATCTAATTTAACGTTATTGTAGCCTATTAATATACCGTGTATACACATGCATATATACTGTATATTAATTTATTTTGGTTATTCTCTCTCTCGCTCGCGCTCTCTCCGCGCAAAATATTTTAATTTGGCAAGGTCCCTTCATGTAGTGCGTTTGATGCCCCTGAAAAGAAAATATTGATATAATTGCAGTTAATACTCGAATTTTATATGCCAATTGTTTATTAAATTCTTTATTGAGAAAAATACAGTAGACATGAATGGTGCCTGGTATGTAGGATATGGCGCTACTCCTAAAGACTAAATTAAGAAAGTTCAAGGAAGATTTTAGGGTAGCCTTGGCCTGCTATTTTTGCACACGGCTAATTGTCAGGCTATGAATGTTCAAGTCTTTCTCATTGTAGTGATCTAGGCTACCCCAGGCCTCCATTTTTCGTGTTAGAGTAAGCTTGCATATCATGACGTCCATAGGGTTATATAAAAGTCATGTTTTGCTCATCAAAAAAGCTACAACTATTTTCCTAAAACAGGTAAAAGGAATCTATAGCCTACTTTTAAATTAGACCGAGGACTGGTTAATCGATCCTTGGATAGGGGGTATGCGCCGCTTGTGTGCCTCTGCACTGGCCGCTTCTGTGTTGATTAGTGTAGGTCTAGGTTAAGATAGAAAATGACACTGTGGTAATCTAGTCTAATTACTGGGTAACCTGTGGCTTTGATGAAGCACAGTAATATATGTGGGCTTATAAAACGCTTACAGCCAATTTGATTTCCTAATAATATTTCTAACCTAGTTTAGTAGCGGCACAGGCTACGAAGGCCATTCATCAGACTAACATAATATTTCCATAGGTTGGTGGGCTACTTTCCAACACCTGTTTAGTTAGCGAGCTACTTTGTCCATCCTCCTGCCTTATGAATTAACAGTTATCCACTGTCTTTGAAGAGAAAAGGCAAAGCAAAAATAAATAAATAAATAAATAAATAAATAATAATAATTTTCCGTGATTTTGTAAAGGATGGTCAAAACCACATTTTTTTCAACGTGTTTCACAAGCTGTATGATGGCCTATTTTGAAACATTTTCTTAATTTCATCCAGGTCAGTGATAGACCCTTTATGTCAAATCAAGGTCAGAGAAACAAAATGATGAAAGCAAACTCATAACCACTCGGAGACTTGGGAGTCTTCCATAATATGTTATCTTTTTTTTTGGAACCTTCTTACCTCTACAGCTGAATAGAAGCAAATTCTCAAATTTCATGTAAGCAAAATGTAATGTGGTATTGCCATCTAGCTCAAGGCCTCTCCATATCAACTGTTGAGATGCATGCGTGTAAATGTTTATGAAACTTGATGCCGAGAAGCACCCCTCTTGTCCTTGTTGCACTGCTTCTCTTGTTCCTAAGGATTAAAATTAGGAATATTGTCTCATTCTCCACATAGTCTCTCAGCACATTCAGACTTGATCCACTTGGTTGAAAGTACCATTTAGATCAAATAGCCACTGTAATCACTGACAGAATAATAGGGAACCAGACAGTCTCAAACAGCAAGTTCACTGTCGTCAATAGCAGAATCTCGTCTTTACCTGCACTATGCTCCCTCCAATAACAAGCTAGCCTCACAGACCCAGTATCACATGGCTTCCTCTGTCATAAGTAATGTCTATTTTTTTAAACTTAGTTTGCCATTGTGTTATTTTTATCCTGTTTGTTCCAAACACATTATTATTATTATTATTATTATTATTATTA